>VMDR010003616.1:0-69986 GCA_007922815.1 Macrotus californicus
TCAATCTTGTTTATCTTTTCAAAGAACCAGTTCTTGGATTCATTGATGTTTTATATCATTTTTTAAGACTATTTCATTTATTTCTGCTCCAATCTTTATTATTTCCTTCCTTCTACTCACTTTGGGCTTTGTTTGTTTTTCTTTTCCAAGTTCCTTTAAGTGTAAAGTTAGTTTATTTGAGCTTTTTCTTGTTTTTTGAGGTAGGCCTGTAGTGCTATGAATATTTTCCTCTTAGGATTGGTTTCCCTCTGTCCCACAGATTTTGGATTGTTGTTTCCTCATTTTCATTTGCTTCAAGGTATCTTTTGATTTTTCCTTGATCTCATTATTGACCCATTTATTGTGTAATATCATGTTATTTAGCTTCCATGTCTTTGCATGCCTTTTAGTGTTCTTCCTGTGTTTGATTTCTAGTTTCACAGCATTGCAGTGAGAGAAGATGCTTGATATTATTTCAATCTGCTTCTATTTATTGAAACTTGTTTTGTGTCCTCACGTGTGGTCTATCCTAGAAAACGTTCCCTGTGCACTTGAAAAGTATGTATATTCTGCTGTTTGGGGATGAAATGCTCTGAAGACATCAGTTAAATCCATTTGATCTAGTGTGTCGTTTAAGTCCGCTGTCCCCTTGATTTTCTGCCTGGAAGGTCTGTCCATTGAAGTCAATGGGGTGTTAAGATCCCTGACTATGACTGTATTTCTGTCGTTCTCTCCCTTTATGTCCATCAAGATTTACTTTACATATTTAGGTGCTCCTGTGTTGGTTGCGTAAATGTGTACTAGGGTTATATCCTCTTGTTTGATCGTTCCCTTTATCCTTATGTAGTGTCCTTCTCTGTCTTTTACTGTAGCCTTGGTGTTAAAGCCTATTTTGTTGCGTATAAGTTCTGCTACCTCAGCTTTTTTTTTCTTTTTCATTTGCATGAAATATCTTTTTCCATCCCTTTACTTTTAGTCTGGTATATCTTTTGATCTGATATGGGTCTCTTGGAGGCCGTGTGTGTGTGTGTGTGTGTGTGTGTGTGTGTGTGTGTATCTCTATCTTGTTTTCTTATCCATTCAGCTACTCTCTGTCTTTTGGTTAGAACATTTAAGCCATTTACATTTGAGGTGGTTATTAATATATATGTATGTAGTGCCATTTTATTATCAGACTGTTTTCTTCTCTGTTTTTTTTTCTTTTTCTTTGTCTTCTTAAGGCAAGCCTTTTAACATTTGTTGCAATACTGGTTTGGTATTAACAAACTCCTTTAGCTTTTTCTTGTCTGGAAGCACCTTATTTCTCCTTCAATTTTAAATGATAGCCTTGCTGGGTAAAGTAGCCTTGGGTGTAGGTCCTTGCTTTTCATCACCTTGAATATTTCATGCCTCTCCCCTCTGGCCTGAAATGTTTCTGTTGAGTAATTAGATGAAGTCTAATTGGTGCAGCCTTGTAGGTAACTATTTGCTTTTCTCTTGTGGCTTTTAAGATTCTCTCCTTGTCTTTAAGCCTTGTCATTTTAATTATGATATATCTTGGTGTAGGCATCTTTGGGTCCAACCTGTTTGGGACTCTCAGAGCTTCCTGAACTTGTCTTTTTCCTTCACCAGATTAGGGAAGTTTTTGGTCATTATTTCTTCAAATAGGTTCTCGAACCTTTGCTCACTCTCTTCTCCTTCTGGTATTCCCATAATACAGATGCTGTTACACTTCATGTTGTCCAAAATGTTCCTTAAGCTCTCCTCATTTTTTTTAATTCTTTTTTCTTTTTGCTGCTTTGCCTGCGTGTCTTTTTCTACCTTGTCTTCCAAATAATTGATTTGATCCTCTGCTTCATCTAACCTACTGTTTATCCTTCCAGTGTATTATTTACTTCAAATACTGCATTCTTTATTTCTGACTGGTCCTTTCTTATGGTTTCTGTCTTTTTTTCATGCTGTTGAGTATCCTTGTAGTCTTTACTCTAAACTTAATGTCTGATAAATTGCTTGCCTCCATTTCATCTAGTCTTCTGGAGAATTCTCTTGTTCTTTCATTGAGATCTCTGCCTTCCCATTTTGGCCACTTCTTTGTTAAACTAATCAGTTTTAAACAGATCAGTGGTTAAGCTAATCATGTGATAATCAGTACCTTGGCTTAAGCTCCACAGGGTAGGGCAGAATAATTCCTGTGGGCAGGGCTCTTGCTTCCCCTCAGGCTGATGCCACTTGGAGGGGATTGCTTTGCCTGAGTAAGATGGCCACTGCAATATTGGGAGGACTCAGCACAGGGAGCCTGGTGGCTGTTCTCTCAGTTCTCTCCCCAGAGCCACCAACCTCAGACTCTCCTCAAGCATCTCTAGTCCACTCTGTCCTCCCTCTGCTTGGAGCCTAGGTAAGTGGCTGCGAATGAAATTTTTGCCATCGGCCCTTTAGGAGACTCTCTGAGTTTCCAGCTGTCTCTCCCTGGCAGACAGAGCCTCTGCTGCCTTTCAGAGCTGGATGTCATTTGGGTTCCTTTCTGGATCTGGTGTTGTTGGCTAGGGAGCCCAACTTAGGGTTTAGACCCCACACGTCTCAGGGAGGAACCTCAGCTGATGCCCGTGGGAGCCCAGCCAGACCTCCCACGCCTCCTCCACACTCCCTACCAGTCTCGTTGTGATGATGTGGTTTCTTCTGTCTGTCCGTGGTTGTAAGGTTTCTCTCCAGGCAGTGTTCAGTTGGTTATATAGGATGATTTTTCTACAATTTAGTTGTAATTCCAGGCTGTTCTTGGGAGGTTAGTGTAGCTTCCACTTACTCCTGTGCCATCTTGGATCTCATGACTTGTTTTAACTGTCTCAAAAGCAAAGAAACTCATCTTTTTTCTTCCTGCAGTTTGTATGTATAAGCCTTTGAGGAATGATTAATCAAAAGTATCATAGACTGTGTTGGCAACTAGCACCTTTTTGTTAGTGATAATTCTGAAAATTTTTATGACACTTTGTTACAAGTGAGTACTTTTTTCCTGAGAAAACAAAGTAGGACAATTAAACACAGTATAACTATTTCCCAGTGAATCACATAATAATACATAGACCAGATGAGCTAGTGTGAAGTTACTGAAAAAAATATGATCATTGTTTTCTATTAATTGTCATCATTTACTAATGTACTTTTTGTTGAGCTCATGGAGGGTTTTCATTCTTCATGACTTAAAAAGAGGATAAGCATTGAAGCTGCCCTCTCGCCCCCAGGCATTTGGTTCCTGCTCTCCCTCCAGATGATTCTGCCAGTGCTTGAATGAGACTAGTTAAAAGGGCACTGTGGGGTCCTTTCAACAGCTGCCCAGTAAGTGACCTCACACAGATGACTCCATGGGTCCTGGGCTCCCATGGGAGGGCCAGGATGCAGAAAGTCAGTTGACAGATGCACATTGTGCCCTGCACAGTCCATGGTGCTTGTTGCCTCATTTGGGGTAACTAGTTAAGACACATTTCCTGTTTTCTAGGCGCAGATAATTTGATATGGAAGAGTGGTAAGACAGATGCTTTATGCATTTTGATTGATTATCCAATAGTAAAGTAGATCAAGGAGGGAAGTTAATTTGGAGTTGTGCCAGGTGGAAAATGTGCTGGGTTAACTGAGAAGGGCTGGTGGAGGAGCTGTGCCTTTAAGGAGTAGAAGAAAAATGGGATTTTAAGCTTCAGGGGCATGAATGTTGATGAGTTGGAAGGAAACCCCAAGGTCACATCACTTTCTGCAGAAGGACAGGTTCTGTCTGATGTTCATCTCCTCCTCTGCTGGAGACAATCCAGAGAGCAGGCTGGGAGCCAGCAATATCACATAGTTTTGAGAGGAGCCAGTGAACTTGACCTTCGGGCCAGGTGGGCCACTGGACTGTGCTCTTTTAGCTTGCAAAAGCCAAAAATGTCCCTAGTCAAGGATGCTGTTAACTGGGAAACAGTTATCAACAGTTCTACAGATTTCTAGGGGTCAAAAATCCCTAGAAATTATCTTCTTTTTCTCAGCAAATAGAAGAATTTCAATGGAAGTGTATATAACTGTAGCTGTCTTTTTGTGCCCATGCTAATCTTTCAAGTTAAGCAACAACTGACCCATATAAATTGCATATATGTCTCTTCTTTTGCCTCCTTTGAAGAGAAGAAAACATCTAGATTTTTCTTTGTTTTTAGAAAACAAAAATACTTTGTCGTTATTTTTTACATTGGGCCAATTTTTAAAACCACAATGTACACTGAAGGGAACAAGTTCTATAATACCATAAGTAATGTGGTTGGTTCAAGTAAGACTTTAAATATAACATAAATTGGATTTTTATCATTATTTGGGGAAACATATTAGTGGGTTTTTGATCATTATCATGGCATCTTGTAAACCGTTAGAATTCCCTGGCTTCAGACTTGTTGCTGTTGTTGTTTTTCCCCCACGAAGAGAATTCATGCCCTTCTTGGATAATTAATAGCCACTCTACAGTAATGTCTCATATCTAAAAAGATTTTCATTATTTTTACAAACTATACTGCAGTAAATTTACTGAATGATAGACAGGTAGCTCAGATCAGACGGTTCTCAATAAATTGACAAAAAGGAACATGACGTCGGGGCTGGGGGAGGAATAATGAATCACAGAATGCCTTACTCACAAAATTAAGTGACCCTTAATAAATGTAAATGAATAAGATGTACTGGCTCAGCCCTTTATGTTTTCCAAGAACCTGAAACAACCCTGTAAATAAGTGAGGACCTTATAAAGGGTAGGGGAGAGAGGCCACTGGTACATAAGTGGCTAAATAGTGACATTCGTGCCAACTTTCACCCTGTTTCCTTCGTAAGAATTAATTATGTAGTTTGTTCTCCGGGCCACAAAATGAATATGGTGTGACATTTGCTTATCTTTGGAAAAGGTCTAGTACAGGCATAAATTCAGCATGGGATTTTTTTATGTTGGCAAGGTTTAAGAGAATGATGAAAAGGCTAGTATTTACATTGATCTTCATTTGGTCTTTGCCTTAAGAACCCAGTAACATCCCTTAATAATCATCATCCTTTCTGTCTAAAGCTAGTAAGTTGTTGAAGGATCTAGATTTGAATTTGCTCAGCTACTTTTTAGCCATGAGGTCTTGGGGAATTGTAACCCCCTCTTACCCTCAGAATCCTCACTGATAGACAGGAAACCTGATAAATAATACATGTGCAGGTGATTAGCACGGTATCTGGCCTAGCCAGGGGCTTCATCGTACATGTTGAAACTAAAATATGTGCTGAGGGAAACAAATGATGTTTCCATAGCTCTGTGAGCCTGTGGGCATTCTGCAGGGTCTATTACTAACCGGGAGTCTGAGCAAAAGAGGAGGTTACCTGTCAGCAGGAAGGAGAGCCGAACAGGACAGCGAGGGGGGTGACTGGCAGAGAAGGCAGGAGCAAAGTCTAGGGCACCTGCACCTCAGAATTGCGTGGTTTTGCTGATAGGGTGCCAGTGAAGGCTTGGAGCTGTGACTCAGGACCTTACATACCCTGAGTAGTGCATACACGCCGTCTGTGTGGTAGGGTACAGAGAATGGTGACATGAGCAAGATGGAGAAGTGCTAGTTAAATCATTCAGTCCTCCTGAGTATACTGGGGTCTGAACTAAAGAGAAAGCCATCTTGGCCCCTAAAGCAAGGGGCCCAATCTTACCAGACCCAACACCTCCTTTTATCACAAGAATAATAGAACATCTACATTTCTCCCTGAAATGAAATTTGTAAATAATATACCCTACCTACATATGTAATTTCAAAAAAGAATGATTCTCTAACTCTAATATGAGAGAAATAAAAGCAAAATAATTTACAAAAAGGTAATGCATATTTCAATATGTATGTGGTCAAGAAATACTAATCTATACCCAAGAACTATACTGGAAGACATCATAATATCTTGTTCCTCTTTCCAATGAGTAAGTTTGTGTTTAAAAGGAATAAAACATGCAGCTGAATCTGGTCAGGTCTTTTTTGCTTATAATTGACATGAAAAAGGAGCTAAATAAAGAAGTTCCTATATATACACACACACAAGTATATATGCAGTCGACATTAATGGGGTAGCTGCAAATATAGACTCATTTGGGTATGTCACACTGGAGATTCGAATAATCTGAACGATGTTGGCTTTGCTGCCATTCTTCTAAAATGGAATCAGCTTATTGGTGACATTCCAAATAAAACAGACATCCCTTGATTTACGTGACAATTTATGTTCCTAGCAGTCAGTGTATATAAAAACTGTGCCAAAGAGCTAGATCCTGTGAGCCCACAGGAAAGCCCGGCAGGGCATGTGAAGGCTGTGTGGGAAGCGGACCGTTCCGGGTTGTACAGGACCATCGTGAGCTTCATGAGGTGTCTGACGTCCCTGGTCTCACCCCACCATTAAGGGTAGCACCCCCGGTGTTTGTGAGAACTTAAAATGCTCTCACAAATGCCCAGAATGCTCCCTTCACACCACAGCCTTCAAGGGGTACAAGAATAGGGGGGAAACACATTTGAGGGGTGAACTTAGCTGTCTCAAAGAAAGGGTTCTTCGAGAGCTGAGACTTAGCAGTGCTCATGCCGGGCTTCTTAGACCACCCTTTCTTCTCAAAATAGAGCCCTGCTTTCCCTTGCTTTTCTGAATCCAGATTGTCTTTATAAATACTAAGTCTTCAGTGTTATGCTAATAATTATTCCTGAAAACCATTCCAAAATTCCCTGGTTTTCCGGCATTATTTCTCTTTCTGTCACCTTTTATATGTGCCATTATTCATCCTCCTGTGACTTTAAAGCCTTTATTGTAATTTTCCTATGCTTACCTACCTATCCTAAACTGACTTTTAACACACACACACACACACGTTTGCTCTGGGTGATTTCAGGGCTGGGACATGATGGCAGGTAGTAAGTCTTCGTTATTTCTTAGTGTGATATTGAGGGGTTGGGGCCACCTGTAACATCCTCCGTGTGTCCTGGTTATGACTCTACCTCTTCTTTCCAAGCGGGGTGCAAGATGTGAAACCGTCACCGGGGCCGTCTCACAGCCTCAGGCAAGGCCATGGCCCACGTGCCACCCATCCTGGGACCTCCAGGGGTCCCTCCAAAGTCCTGAGATCCCATCTCAAAGGGCTCAGGGGAGCCCTGGGCATCTGTCTTTTAAAACATCCCACATGAACCTGTTGGGTGTCCAGGCAGGCACTGCCTCAGTTTCCTCATCTGTACCTGTTAATGCCGTGCCTGTGTATCCAGATGGTTCTGGGTGGGCCCAAGAAATGTCCCACCAGGTCAAAAACAAATGTGGAGCTATCACTATTTTCTTGTTATCTGCTAGTAGTTTGCTTAGGAGGTTTTGATAGTAAAGAAAGGGCAAAAACAGTATCCTGTTACTTGTGCAAGTGCAACTAGGTGCCATAAAAAGACTAACACTTCATCTAGCACAGAAGGGTTTGTTTTTTATTTTAAAGTGTATGTGGGACTCAGATGTTTTATCTTTTCTTTTTTTAGCTGACATCTCAGCATCCGTATGCTGAAGTTTTCATCGGCCAGCCACACGTCTGGACTGTTGACCTCGGCAATCAGGACGCAGTTGAGGACGCAGTGAAAGCAATTCTAAATCAGAAGGTTCTTTCCTCTGTTTCATTTTTCCCTATTTGTAATGTGAACTGAAAAGTGTGAGGTGTATCACAGGACCTTTGTTTGAGTAATTAAAACATGTCCCTGTCAGCTTAACCCTGACATCAGAAAATAGCCAGCCCTAGGACTTGGCCTGGGGATTTCAAGGGTATTCTGTGAAATGGGAGCAGAGCTGGTGTCCAGATGTGTGTGTGGTTCTACAAACCCTTTGACGTGACTCCTGGGTCCCAGACACAGTAGTAGGAGCTTGGATTATAGTACTTGCTTCAGGGAACTAATGATGTAACCTCACAGAGACCCGAAAAGATAGGTTTGATCTTTTAAAAAGAAGTGAAGGTGAGGAATATTTAAGGAAATATTCCTGGGATGTGCTTTTATGTTGCATCCATTTATTTGGCTTTTCTACCTAAACATTTTTAGAATTTTACGTAAGTAACTAACATCTCTGGACTCTCTTGATCAATTCAGCAGACATTTATTAAGTTCCAACTGTGCTCTGAGCCACTCTAGGGGATGCTGACTTCCATAAACCTAGTCAAGGCTGTCTTCCTGCCTCTAGGAAGCTTACCACCAAGCAGGAGTAGTTGAAGTTATCCTCTCTCCCAACCCCAGGGCTGTCGTGGCTTCGGTCGGGCGTACCTTTCCCCTGCACTCATCCTATCAGAGCACTTGTTCCATCCTGTCATGACTTGTTAAGGGAAGCAGTACAGACATGGTTGTGAAAGCAGACCCAAATCACATGGTTTGGGTTTGGGTTCCAACTCTACCACGTGCTAGCAGCATCCCCTCAGACAGTTACCTAACCTTTGAGTCACAGTTTCCTCATCTCTAATGTAGGCTAATATTATGTACTTTAGAGGGCAATTGTGGGGATTTAATGAGATAACGAACATAAAGAGCTTCTGGCAGTGTCTACCACATGGTATGTGGTTAGTTAGTATTATTAAGTCAATATTAGTATTACATACAATATACTACTCTTATTTTTGTCATTGATAGTCTTGATCTCCACTAGATTCTAAAAACACAAGGGCAGTGAATACATCTGTCTAACTTTCTATATTCTTAAAACTCAGCATAGTGATTTACCTAATGGATGGAGAGAGGGAGGCACAGACGTTCGCAGAATATGTTCAGTGCCAATAACATGCTAAAGATTAAGGAGTGTAAGTTGGTATAGACTTTCTGGAAATTGCAGCATTGAGTTAAGTCTTACAGGATGAGCAGGAATTTGCCAAACTAAACTGAGAAGTGAGCCCAGAATGGCATGGGTTCCAGGCCCAGTGTGAGTAAAGGGAAGAGCCTGGAAAAGCATGAATCCTGTGAGGACTGGCCATTGACCCATGTAAAAGGCCATCTTTCCCCTTTGAGAAATGAAATGTGTGTGGCCCACTGAACTGCCAGTTTCAATTCACTCAAGACACCTTCAGGGGAACAAGAGCACAGCTACGCATCACCATGTTCTGCCCCCTCTGAAGAGGGGGTGGTTGTTGACTTTTGGTGTAACTTCTCAGAGTTCCCATTAATGACAGATGATGTCAATCCTGGCCTTAACAGTTTAGGGAAGAAGTTCCCCAGACCTCTGGTGGCCAAGCCAGGAGAATGCCGAGTGGAGTGTGGTACCACTGGACTCCATCAAAGTGTCCGCCACCCATCTAAAGCTTCCCCCCCCAGAAAGTCATTCCTGTGGAGGTTGAAGGTCTCTCTTCTTTCTTAAGTCTCCCAGTCCCTTAGTGTATTAGTTTCTTGGGACTGCCATGACAAAGAACTACAAACTTGGTGGCTAAACAACAGAAATTTATTTCGTGACAGTTTTAGAGGCTAGAAGTCTGAAATTAAGATGTCGGTGGGACCGTGGTCCCTTTGCGTCTTCCACCTTCTGCTGGCTCAGGTATTCTTTCAGGTAGACTTTCAGCTACAGCACTTTAACCTCTATCTTCATCATCGCATGGCAGTGGTCTCCCTATATGTGTGTGTCTGTCTGTCTTCTCTACTTCTTATAAGGACATCAGTTATTTTGGATTAGAACCCACTCAAATCCACTATGACCTCATCTTAACTTGATTACAGCTACAAAAACCCTATTTCCAAATAAGATCACATTCACAGGTACTGGGAGTTAGGACTTCTCATATCTTTTGGGGAGACTCCCCACAACCCACATACTTAGTTAAGTACACATCCCCTTTAAGTGGAGTAGTGTAACAGCTAATGTAGAGGTAGAAAACCTTGGATCATGGATTCCACAAGCTTTTTCAGTAGTAAATCCCTTTGGTCAATCAGAAGTCAAATGGGAGTGCCTGGCACATAAAGCAGTAATAGTGGGCACTGCTCACTCCTACATGATTCAGGCTCTGTTCACTCCATGGAAACTTTAGTGCTCCACACTCATCAGCCCTTTTTTACCTTATTCCAAAAATTGCGTAAGGCCACTTATTAAAAAGAAGTAATTATCATAGCTGACAGGTAGAGAGAACCTCCTTCTGCACATCTAGAATTTGTATACTTTTATGAGCCTTATCCCTTTTACTCCTTCTTCAGTTGAGAAGATTGAGTTAAGGAAATTAACTAATTTAGTCAAAATCACACAAACCATAAACAGTAAAACCTAGATTGACACTTAGGTCTTTTTGACTAATTTGTTAAGATAATACAGAAGACGAAAGGGAGGAAAAAGCATGAAATGAAGTAAAGGGAAAGATAAGAGTAAGAAAGAGATGAAGTAAGGAATGAGGTTCATACAAAACTGTGGTCATTAAAACCCTCCCACTGGTAAGAAATAGATCAGAAGTCAGGGGTAAAGCTTTCTCATCTTTAGTTTACAAGATTTAAATTACACAACAATCAAAAAAGCAAGAAAATAGGAATCATCCTTAAGAGAGGAAACAGTGAATAAAACTAGACCTAGAGATGGCCCAGATGTTGAAGTATCCTACAACAACTTTAAAATGCTAGGATAAATACATTAAAAGCCTTGGTGAAATCACTGGACAACATGTGTGAAGAGATGGGGAATTTCAGCAGAGAGGTGAAAACTTCTTAAAAGCCAAATGAGAAAAAGCTGGTACTGAAACATACAGTGTCAGAAATGAAGAACTTTTTCAGCGGGCTTATCGGCAGACTGTACACAGCAGAGGAAAACATCAGTGAACTTGAAGACTTCTCGATAGAAAGCCTCCAGATTGAAACACAAAGAGAAAATAAAATGGAGGAGAAGGCGGGAAGGTAATGGAAGGTTTCCAAAGCCAGCAGGCATCCTTCCCGTGGCCATCTGAGTAGCAGTCCTTTTTCCACAAAGCAGGATGACCAAGGACTTTCCCCCTGCTGCTCCACAACTGGCCCTGCTTGGGTTTCTCAGTGTGTCTGGTTGTGGTTTCAGCATTTCCTTTCATTCCATCCCTCAAAGTAGCCTTGACTTGTTCCTGAGGGACTGTCATGCAGAAAACTGTCACACACAACACGCACCCTCCAATCTGCACAACAGCTTCTACGTCAGAGACTCGCTAGTGTTCTTCCACCCCAGGGCTGGGCATCTGCTCCTGTCCACAGCAGGACGGCTAGTGCAACTCGGCTAGGGTGGCAGAGGTGGCTTAATACAGTTTCATTGTTTTGCTTTTCCTTTATGGGAAAATTGTTTGGCTTTGTGTCTTTTAAAGCAGTGAATTGGGCCCCAAAGGGATAAATGAGTCAGCCTCCCTTTGGTTAAACTGAGTTTGGTTGCTAGGACGATACAGGAAGAACTATTTTTCTGTATTGCATTAGGCCCTTTGAACTATTTCACTTCCATTTCTAGTGGGTGCCCTTTGGAATCTGTTGTAGGAATGGCCCTCGAGTATTCAGCCTGCTTCCTACCACATGACTGGGGCTGCTGTCTCATGACAGGTGACCGCTGATGTTTCTTTATTTCACTCTAGAGATTCTACTTGTCTCCCTATAAAGGAGCCCAATGTGCTAAGTCCTCTGTTGTCAATTGTTGGTTTGTTTCTTCTATGAACCTTTGAAAAAAGACATGTCTCTAGGCCAGTTATAGGAAGCTTCTGGAATCATCCACTGATTGAATATATAAATAACCTTTAAAAGAAAAGATGAAGTTTACATTTGGTAGGAAGGGCTACGTCAGGGTTAGAGAGGACACAGCAAGTGCAAAAGTTTGAGATGAGAAGGCACAAGCTTGGAACAGGGAAGTCAGTTTTCAAAGTATTTTGGACTTTTCAGAAATGAACTATCTAGGAACAGAATGACCTCTGTTCTTGCAGAGTAGTCATGCCCTGATAGTATAATACTTAAGCTCACCCTCTTTTAGCTCAGTTTGGATGGATGTAGCAGAGATGGTGAGATACAACTTGTGTGATGCACCATCTAGTGTGTTTGAAGATATGAAATTAGCACTCATAGTTTAAGATGTAAAATGTAGTGTGTAAATTAACACAAAGAAAGAGAGGCTATCTTGAGGCCAGCTGCTTGTGTGCCCACAGAAGAATGTCTTTTCTATCAATTGTCCTATTTTCAGCTCATAGATGTTTCATCCAGTTCTCCACCCTATAGTCTCAAGACGGGCAAGTATAGACTTCAGAGGGAGATGGTGAAGGCGCCCCTGTCTCCTGTTGCCGACAGTGCTGTCGGGCTCTAGGAAGCTGTAACATGCTGTTTGCCAATGGTTTTCTGCCAAGTGATATTTCCATTCCAGGTTGGAAATGCTGGCTGGCTGCCCCGCAAACACGGGCTGCACAATGCTGGCAAAGCACCGCGCAGCAGGGATCGGACTCACATTCTCCCCTTCCCACAGGTGGCACAACATTGATCGGTCTGCCTCCCCACCCCAGCAAAGCTCCCTCGGAGGGTCTGGCCACCCTCGAATGTAGTCTAGATTCCTTAGCCTAGAGATCTCAATGCTTTTGTGGAAATCCAGTGAACCTCCTCCCAGCCTTGTCTCCCAGCCTCCATGATTCCGAGCTCTACCCTCCTGCTGTCTTCCTTGGTGTCTAATCTATTACTCATTCGACTTGGAATACCTTCTGCACCTTGGCTTGCTGGGATCACAGCTGACCTTGACAGCCCAACATGAGCATAGTCTGCTTTGACCTCCCCGCCTCCTAGGACCCTCTCCATGAACTCTTTGTGGTGCTTTATCACCGTTTTGTTTTTTGCCACACATTGTAATTTTCAGCACATGGCAGTCTCACCTGCGAAAGTAGAACAGTGCTTTTGTCACTGTCGTGGGTCCTTAAACCACTCATCGTGTGCCCCCCTCAGAGCAGTGAGCCTGCATTCACTCAACACATGTTTGGGTGAACGTCGAGGTCCTGGATGCGCCACACTGCTCAGCACTGGGAGGCAAAGACAGCCCAGCAGCTGCGGACGCTGCCCCCGGAGGCTTACCTCCCCAAAGTGATTCTCCCCACCTTTTGCTGAATGTCTTCTCTGTGCTCGACACTGAACTAAGCGCTTTACTTTTTTCCCCTACATAATCTTCGCCACAACTTCAAAGAGGTAGGTTTTTCTGGTCACCATTTTCCACATGAAAACCTGAGGCTCAGAGATGGGAGGCAGTTGGCTCAGGATCCCGCAGTTAGTAAGGAGCAGTGAGGTGGTGAGTCCAGATCTCTTAACTGCCAAGTTCATAGTTGCAGCCCCTCACAAGGCTGACTACAGGGTTGGCACCTGAGTGTGAGTGAGCAAGTGGTGGAAGACTGGGTAAGTGTCTCATGTTCCTTGTCTTCCGCTGGTGATACCTTGTCTGTTTCCTCAGATTGAGCCGTACATGCCATATGAATTCACATGTGAGGGGATGCTGCAGAGAATCAACGCTTTCATTGAAAAACAGGTAAGGCTCTGCAGAGTCCATCTGTCTTTGCTACGTCCTGCTTCCTGTTACCCAAGAGGACTCTCATGAAGAGTTAAGGGCTCATCATGGTTTCATGGTTATTTTCCTGATTTGAAAGACTCCAGAAGTTGGATAATGGCTTGTTGGGATTCTAAAGCGTGCCCTCTCATGGTCACCCAGCAGAGTCGGTCTGTCCTTGGGAAGAATGTTCTTTATGACAGCGGCAGGCCAAAAGGAAACTGAGGGGAGAAACAGGGCAGTCAACATGGAAACCTGCCTTCAGTGGGTTCTGAGGGGCATCAAAAAGACTTGGGGGTGGGGCACAGAGACAGCCTCTGGTCCTGCCTGGTGGTCTTTTCTCACCCCAAGAATGGCAAGGACTGAACCCTGTGGTTTCCACTCATTTCTTTAATATATGTTCCCTAATTCCAAATATGCTAGGACTTTTCAGCGGTTTTCAAACATCTTTTAAAACAGGACCCCTTTTCAAATGAAACTTTACACAAAACCTAAGTATATAAAACAGACAAAAGCAGAACTTGACTTCCAAAGCAGAGGAGGGTTCTGTAAGTCCCATGACCCCATCAGAGTGTGGACGCTGTGGCTTGTGCTCATGGAAGTAAAGGCCAAGAGTGTCATTGCCACCATTTATAACACTCTCATTCCTCAGGCTGCAAAAGCCACACAGCCAGAAATAGGCAGACTGAGAACCCCTGTGGGCAGAGGAGTATGAACTCTTTGACCAGATTCCAGAAATAAGGGGCTCCCCTTAAAGGGTAAAGCAGAGTGTCTTGGGGTGATCAAGAAATCTTTACACAGTAGGTGATGAGGATTGTGTGGACTAAAATGGAAATGGTATGTTGAAAATGTAAGTAGGCGTAGATCATAGGCCCCGTGTAGGTTGCAAAGGAAAGATTTGAGTTGACGGCCTGTGGTGAGCCGCCGACAGTCCTGGGTGCTGCTGTTGGAGAGCGAGGGGGAGCCGTGGGCGGAGGCTTCAGGGTGGCGGTCTGATCCTCTGGTTTTTTCAGCCACCGGATGGCGCACTCTGCAGCAGCCACCTGGTTCCAGTCCCACCACCGGGACTTTCTCGTTGTATGCGTGGGCGCGCTACTCGGCCCCTCTGTGCCTTAGTTTCCACTCCGGTGAAATAAGGTTAATAATGGAACCGCAGAGGGCTGATGTGAGGGTTCAGTGAGCTAATATATATGACGTGCTTAGGACAGGGCTGGCACGTAATGCTCAATAAATGCAACTACTGCGTTGATTACCTCATACATTCTATCATGTGTAATATTGAATTATATTCTGACATAACCATATTTCATCGTTATGTATTATACAGTATTACTCATCAGATTTTACCCTGAGAGCTAAGCATTTGAATTACTATCATGCAGTTGTTGTCTGACCCTAAATTAAGAACGACATTACCACCCTCCTAACTCGAGCAGTCATTTACCTACAGACTTTATGCCTGAGTGTGCCAAGCTCACCACCGTGCATCATCTCATTTAATTCTCATGTGATCCTGGGAGGTGGCAGTAATAACCCCCCCACCCCCTTCTGGATACTGGGAACTCAGTCTCATAGTCACGGGCTCACAAATCCTGGAATCAAGGCTTGATGCCGAGTGGCCTGCACCAAGGGCACTGCGGGGCCAGGCCGCAGCAGGTGGCCCAGAGCTACACTTCTCATCTTCTTGTACTGCGAGCAGCTGCTGGTCCTCCCTGAAGGTGCAGGCAGGAGCTGCTGGTCCTCCTCTGCAGGGAGTTTTAAGACACAGCTCTTACGACCGTCACGGGAGGCTGTCTGCAGGTTTTCTAGGGCCCCTGCCGCTGCTGCCAAAACCCACCTCCTTTCCCGTCTCCACTCCCTCGCAGGGAAAAGGGTTACTCACCACCACAAGTAAAAGGACTCTTCAACAATTTTATTTGAAGGCTTTGCTTGCTTTCTTTCCTAGGACTTTTGAATCCCAGCCAGTCCTTAAAAGTTCTTATGGGGCCCGTTCTCTTTAAATCTATTACTCTGTTTCCTTTCAAGCAGGGAGCTCTGCACCCCAAACAGACCTTGCTAACTGCTGTGTGACGCAGGGGCCACGCCCACCTTGTTCTCCTCTAAGTGCCACATGCCTAACTCTCTGCCTGGCACACAGTAGGCGCAATAAGTGGGTGAGAGGGTGAGTGAACACATGTGTTCTGGTTTTTTTGTGAGTGTGTGCACCAGGAAGCTCATCATGGACCTTATGATCGGAAAACATGTCACTAAAACATTCGAATGAGAACGTGCTAATGAAGCTGCCCTCCCCCACCACCTCCTGGTTGTGGACTTCTCTGCGGAGCTCTGTGGCTCACAGAGATCCAGAGCTTGCTCTGTCGCCTGCCGTTGTTCATTCACTCATCTGCTCAGTAAGTGCACGTCAGCTGCACGCTGGGGCCTGCGCTGGGGTCTGGGAGAGACGCCAAAAGATTTGTCCTTGTCCTCGGGTAGCTTCAAGTGTCACAGAGAAGCGAGTGCAGTCCACAGTCAAAGCCCCTGGTGTAGGTCACACCCTGTAACAGTGATGTGACCAGGGTGCTTTGGGATCGCATAGCTGGGCCCCCAGGGTGGGATGGGGGAGTGGGGGAGTCTGTGCTGGAGCACTGGCAGGCGCTGAGTCTTGAAGGCACACTGGGGCGATGGGGAGGATGAGGAGGGTGCGAGATAAGACGCAGAGGCCTGGGGAGAAAATAAAGAGGAGTCGTGGTGAAATGCTGAGCGGTTAGCTCCAACTGAAGAGGCTGGGGGGAGGCGGATCGCAAAACAAGGCGGGTGCTCGGGTGGAGAACTCACATCTGATTGCGGGGCAGCAGGAAGCTAAAGAAAGGTGTGAGGCAGGGTGAGGGCGGCGGTGCCGTCAGATTGGTGTTCCAGAAAAATCATTCTAGGAATCCTCTAGGTATTTCTTACTAAACATTCTCCCAAGGCTGCAAAAAGAGCCATAAAGGGGCCCATTTTGAGTTTATCCCAGGCCTCTGTGGAGGCTTTTATTGATGCCATAATGTTCCCCCAACACCACCGGGAAGACAGGAAGCCAAAACTCCAGTGGCTGACAGATTGGGTCTTCTGCCTCTAACAGGTGCCTTCAGGCCACAGTGCTTTGGAGCTTTGGGTGTTCCTTATTTTTGCAGCTAGAGGGATATCTTCAAAGAGCAGTGAGACTGGAGAGAGGGGTGTTTCTGGTTCGAGCAGGAAAGCCTCAAGCTCTGAAGAGGTGGTAACACCTCAAGCTTCCCGTAGGAGCCACAGCTCTAATTAGGCTGATCTCTGCCTCCAAGCCCTCCCTGTGATCTGCAAAAGGAACAAGGAAGCTTTCATCCCAGAGCTCTTTCAGAGGTGTCCATCACGCTCACCGAAGGCGGCGGGAGCCAAAAGAGGCCAATTGACCGCAATCACGAAAGCCCCAGGCTTCGACGTACAGCCGAGTGGTTGACAGCAGGACACCTGCCTCATGCCTGCCGCCCCAGCTGGCGCACCCAACGAGAGAGTCCTGGCTCCCTGAAAACCACTTGCCCTTTAATGTCCTTGCCTCCCTTTTACTGTACGAAAAAAATGTTGATTTGGACTGCAAGCTCTTTAAATCATCTGTCTCAATGAGGCCCTCCCTCCAGCAGCAGGGGATGGCAAGGCAAAAATCCTGTGATCTAAGGTCAGGAGCACCGTTCTTCCCTGACCCGAGTGGGCCCAGGCCTGCCAAGTGTCTCGTGTATTTCTCGGCAGAGACTTAGGTATTTGCCTCAGGCCAGAGAGTATAGCAGGTTCTTTTACATGAATGGCAATTGACAATGCTCAGATTGATTTCTGATACCTATGTTCTTCAACCCTACTTTCTTGTGCTCATATTATTTGGCAAAGAGCTGTGTAATTCATGTGAAAAGCATTTTGGAGATACGGAGGGAAAAACGAATTAACTCCAGGAGCCACTGTGGAATCAGATTCAGTTCCAGGGAAATCGGCTCATCTTGAACTCCTTGGGGAGTAAGGGCAAGCCTGGTAGTGAATCTGGATAGTCCAGGTAGGGGCAGTGGTGAAGGTGACGGGTTGCAGGGCAAGAAGAAAAGGAATGGAAAAGGGAAGAGGTTATTGTTAATGGACAGGGGCCCTGGCGCTGAGCGGATCTGCCTGGGGCCAGCCGGTATTGTGTGGGCTCTTGACTTTGTGTAGGAAAGAATTCACAATATGAGTCCAGGTGACTATGAGGGTACGTTTATTAAAGCTGGGGACAGTAAAACAAGGAAGGGCTTAGTGTAGAAGCAGCAGTAGGAGGGCCTAGGCTGGGCTCCTTAGCTCACTGGGGAGTCAGAGAAAAGGGGGGCTTGGAAACAGGTTTGGGGGATTAGCCTGGGATGAGCTGCTACTACCCACTGCTGCCTTGGTTGCAAGTCTCAGAGTTTCTTAGAGTTTAGAAGATGCGTACCTGTGGGGAAAGAAGAGAGGAAAGGGAATGGTGCAGCCTGCTCCCCAGAGGGAGCGGGTGCTCACTGGGTCCTTTGTCTTAAGCTTTTATCTCTCTCTTGCAGGCAGGAATCTTAGGGGAGGTCTCAGGGGAGGGTTTCAGCAGAATATTCATCAGTTTTCCAGGTGTGCTCTTCCAGGCTCCTGGTCTCCACTGATTGGTCAGTGCCAGGGCAGGGCACTAACTCATTAGTTATATATTGCTCATTAGTTATATATCACCCACCTGCTTTCAGTGCTTTTTCTGGGCTTGGAGCTGAAATACAACTGATGCTTAGACGTAATCTCTAGGAAGGTGACCTTCTGCACCTGGCTGTAAATTGCTCACCCATTGTGTTCTGCTCTCTGCCTCAGTTGCCCTATTCTATTTGCCAAGGAGTTTTCCCAGCTTCTTACTACGTCGAATCATCACTATCTTTCGGTGCTGCTGTTTCTATAGCGAGACTGGGTGGGTAATGATTAAGCAGTGGGCTCTGTCCCCACTCTCTGTGTGACCTGAGCAAGTTTCCTGACCTCACTGCTCAGTCTGCTCAGTGGGGATGACTGCCTACACCGCAGGGCTGGGGAAGGAATCAGTAGATGAACACATGTTGAGGGCTAAGACAGTGCCTGGCACAGAGGTGGACCTCTGAAACCCTTCAGACCTGGGGTGGGGTGTGTGTGTAAGATTTTATTTATTTATTTTTAGAGCAGAAGGGAGGGAGACAGAGAAAGAGAGAAACATCAATGTGTGAGAAACACATCCATCCATTGGCTGCCTCTTACCTGCAACCCAGCCATGTGTCCTGACTGGGAATCGAACCAGCAACCCCTTGATTCGCAGGCTTGTACTCAGTGCACTAAGCCACAGCAGCCAGGGCAAGGTGTGTGTATTTAAACAGCTTCATTGAGGTGTAGCTTATAAACCATAAAATTCACTCCATGTAAGGGTACAATTCAGTGACTTTTTTAGCAAATTGATAGTTGTGTATGTAAGTACTACAAGAATCTAGTTTGGTAATGATCTCATCAGCCCGAAAAGCTTGTGTTTGTGCCTGTTTGCAGGCAGTCCTCGGTATTTTCTTAAGGCTCCCTGACCCAAGCCCTTAGAAAATACTGATCTGTGTTCTGTCTGTAGCTTTCCCTTTGCTCAAGATTTCTGGCTTCCTTCCCTCAGCATAGTTTGTGAGGTCCGTGCACATTATAGCGTGTGTCAGTGCCCCGCTCCTCTGTGTTGCTGACTGGTATGCCGTGGGCACACCACAGTGTGTTCATCCGCTCACCAGTCGGTGGACTTCTGGGTTGTGGCCACCTTTCAGCTATTGTGAAGAGTGCTGCTGTGAACATTCACGTGCAGGTGGGCACATGTTTCCTTTCTCCTGGGCCATTTCCAGCGGTGGAAGGAGATGGAACATGAGAGGTGAAAGTCTGACTCTCTCAGGGTGAACCTGTGGGTGCACAGATTTGCGGGTGGAGGTAGAGCTCATTCATGGAGATTAGTCCCCCTAGCTCAGTTTCCCCACTGCCCTCTCTGTCGCCCTGGTGGAAACACACATTCACTCCCACCACTGGGGGTCGCCCCGGGGCCACCCGTGGACAGGGTTCACTCCTGAGGACAGCACAGGCTGAGAATGGTGCCTACCA
Organism: Macrotus californicus; assembly: GCA_007922815.1. Classification (NCBI taxonomy): domain Eukaryota; kingdom Metazoa; phylum Chordata; class Mammalia; order Chiroptera; family Phyllostomidae; genus Macrotus; species Macrotus californicus. Next base: position 19,543 of record VMDR010003616.1, read on the forward strand.
ACCAACAGGCAACCAAAGTGTGTTTAATCTGTTCAGTCAGTCAGTATTTATTGAACGTTTTTTCTGTACCAGGCCCTGGATTCCCCAGCTATAATATAAATTAAAAATGTGTCCTTTACCCCTCAATAACTGGCTGAACTTGGCTCAAAACCCAATTTCATGACCTAGAACTTGCCCCTATTCCCCCCCAACACACACTTTTATTTTATTTTTTACAAGCCCCTGCCCTTACTTACTCTAGATCCTGCCTGTAGTCCTATATCTGAACCTGTCCTTTTGGTTCTGTCCAGTGTGAGTTTGCACAGAAATCCACGCACACCTGATGATGTCAGGGATGTGGTAACTCTGTGAAAGGTTTGGCCTGGACTGGGCAAGGGTGAAAAGTTTGTGAAGGAGACCCCAGCCCCTATAACCAAGAGGTAGGGGCAAGCCAGCCCCCCACCAAGTGCTTCTCTCCTGGGGAGCAGCCCAGCCCCGCCCCGCCTGGCTCCCCTGGCATTTTCGTGAAGAACACTCTCCTGATGCTGTCACTTGGTCCCTGGTGCGTACCCGCGCTCCTTCACAGTAACTTGTGTTCGTTCGTTCAGAACGTTGCTTTTTCTATAAACTTGTGGTGATTAATAAACCTTTCTCATTATAATTGCTGCAGGAAATTTTCAGAATAGTCAAGCAAATTTAGGGAAAGTTGGTGACTGCTTGAAATAATTGTTAGAGGAACGCAGATGTTCTCTGTTCTGAGTGGGCTTGTGAACTGGACTGGAAATCGCTACTTATGCCTCGCTCTGTCTGAATGAAGCCTCCCTCGGTTAGCGTATTGTTCTTTTCTACGTCTGTAGTCAAAGCTCCAGCATGCCCAGCCATTCAGTGCAGTTGAACACCTCTTAACCGAGCACCAGTTATCTGCAAAGCACCATGTTAATGATAAACAACTAACTCCTATTCAGCCTACAAAACCCAGTCTAGAAGTCCCTATTTTCTGGAAGCCTTCTAGAATAGCTACCACTGTCACCGTTCCCCTCCCCACAGAGTTAATTATTGTTCTCCTCTGAGTGGTCTGTGCCTTCTTGTTTGGACACCGGTTTTGTGCTGTTGTAATTTTTTTAGTTTTGGCCTCTCTCACCATGCACTGCGCACTGAGCCTTTAGTCCGGAGTCTGTGCTTCATTCGTGTTCATATCTCTTTCACTGGGAAGACTTTAACAGTCAGTAGTAAAGTCTGAATGGATGGTAAGAGAACCGTCAAAGCCTAACTGAGACGTGAGTGTTTCCTGGGGGTTCGCCGAACACAGCTGCCTGGGTCTGGTCCGAGGCCGTTCTCTCTCCCGCCCTGTGGCCTGCCTTCCTGTCCACTCTGTCACCGGAGGCCAAACTGAAATGGGGCCCCCGGGCACTTTATGACCTGCAGGTCCTTCACTTCATTCTTTCAAGAGCACTTACCACCCTTTAACATGTAGATACAATTTGTCTATCTTGTTTCTCTGTCTTCCTCATTGATTAGGAACTCAAAGACAAGGGTTTTGGTTCCTTTTTTTTTTTTCCAGAATCACCCCCTTGGGTCTAGGAAAGTCCCTTGCATATAGTAACAGTAAGAGCCAGCCACAGGTGGTGTTATTTACATCAGGCATTTTTCTGAGCACTTTATGCATTATAATTAATCACATCTACAGCTCTGGGAGATAGCAGTTGATATTTTCTGCATTTTACCATAAAAAAACTGAGGCAAGATTATGTAGCTGGCCAAGAGCACTCAGCTGGTGATTGAAGGAGCTAGATTCAAACCCAGGCATTTGAGTTCTGAACCGTTATGCTTTTCTACTTCTTACCAAGTATTTTCTTGAATGAATGAATGAATGAATGAATGAATGAATGAATGCTTGCAGCAAGGAGACAAGTTGGCATTGCTATGTTAGCCCATGCTGAGGTTGACAGAAAGAGTAGACCTCCAGCCTCCCATGAGCACCCGGGGGGCGGGGGGCTGGATCTAGGGGTGAGGAGAGGCTTGTGACAGGGGTGGCAGTTACAGGTGTGCCCTGCAAGCCGCTGGGCAAAGGGATGACTCTCGTGGACAAGTCGCCATATGCAATCCAGGCAACTTGACTTTTTACCTCTGAACCCTGACAGCAAAAAATGGTTGACCTTGGAATATTATCTTTAACATTTCTAGGTACTTTCTTGAGAGTCACCTCATTTTACCTCACAGGAATTCTATAAAGACCGAAGGACAAATGCAGGGAAAGCTAAAGGGACATCTGTGAAGTCCACCAGCTGGGGCCAGAATCACAGCCCAGATCCCCACACTCCCCCTTGCTTTACCTGTGATAAGGCACATGTCCCGTGCTTACTGGGAACACCTTTAGGCCTCCCTTGGTTCAATTTTACCAGATGGGTCACCAAGCATTAATAAGGTCCTGCTGCTACTTTTTCTATCCCCAATCCTATTGACCTCCAAAACAGACAGCTGAGAGGATGCCAGACCAGCACCCAGTGAGCCCTGAGTAAGAGTGACGGGTTCCCAGTGCACGTGTAATTGAGCTAAGCTCGCATGTTGAAGGGTACCTCAAAGAGGTCGGCTGCAGTGGTTTACTCAGATCCACCCTGCTGCGTAGCATTGAGGGCACTTCCTTTGTGCAGACCTCAGGGTACAGGGTGCCCCATGTCTGCAGATGCAACACTGCAGTTCCTGTAACCTCTGTGTGAGCACAGGCAAACCCCTCCCCCCCCCACTCCCACCCCCTCACCCTGCCACCGGCCACGGACAGGACGGAGGAGGTGAGCATGACTAGGCCACCTGCTATTTGCCAGCCTTCTGCTCAACTCCATCACTTAGTCTGTTAGCATCACTTTCTACAGATGAGTTATGGGGACAAGGCCAGACTGGACAGCAAGCCCAAGGTACCACGGGGAAACAGCTGCAAATCCAGGCCTCTGACTCAAAGTGCCTGCCTTGGCCACATCACATCCTCATTTATTTTGCCCCTGGGACTGCTTCACAAGAGGCTAAAAATGAATAAAGAGCAGAATTTCTTAAGAGACTGCTAAACTCAACAGGTCTAGAGAGACTACCCTCAGCTCTAACTGCCTGTAGGTGTCATGTAAGGAAAGACATTCCGCGGTTTCTTGCAAGCTCTGGAAGCCAGAGTTGGAGCCTTCAGCCACGATGGGCTTCCAGTTCCCCTAACTAATGAAGGGTTGGGCCTGGCTAAATCCAGGAGGCAAAGAGCAAAATTCTCACTGGGCTCCTAGTGGTATAGACAGTGTGATCTGACCTAGGTTTTTCTGGTGGTTTGCCTGTTCTGGACAGTCACGTAGCAGGCTTTGGTGTATGCTGGATTTGAATTCTTATTATTATAATACTGAAAGGCCGTAGAAGTTATCAGATGTCTCCTAAAGATGTATAAACAAAGTTGCTTGCATTAGCCAGCCAGAAAAACAAATGAAAAAGGCTCACTTAACCTTTTCTCAGCATCCATGTGTCCACTCAGCTCACACCAGCAAAACTACATTGACCATCCATGTCCTCCTTCCTGTTTGATGACAGCCGTCCTCATGAGGCGGACAGAGTAAGGGCCAGCCAGTACGTTGCTTTATGCTGCCAGGTAAGAAAGGGACAGTCACCCGTGAATGCCGTTTTCAGTCAGGTGCCACCAGTCCATGCAGTTGTGCCGTCACCCTTGGTGACAGCATCCAGACCAAAGGTAGTGTGCCACCCGTGCCTCAGCAAGCACGTGGGTTGAGCTCAGGATCATCACGAACCTGAGGAGTCCGATAAGCTCTTCGCGCCCAAGTGTATGGCCTGTCTCTGACAGCGCCCAGAGCCGTAGGGGGGCGCACTCCGCTCACCCCACTCCCCGCTGCCATGCATCACTTTCAGAAGATTAAGCTGATCCTAATATCTCTACATAGTTCATTGTATTGCTGTTGTCTCCGAATTATTACTCTTCTGGAATTTTCTGTTTTCAGCTGATAGGGATCCAGGCCTGGGTTTCCCGACCCCAGTGCAGTGAAGGGTTTCTCTTTGTCAGCCTCACCATTCACCCAGGCTCAGTCGTGTCCCCTCGTCACGGGGTCCTGTGATGTGGCAGACATCATGGGTTTGCTTTACATTTGGGGTCTCAGTCACTGGTTTGAACAGACCAGAATAGAAGCCCCGTGAGTGCTCACCACCTGCCAGTGGTCTTTGTCAGCAGGTGGTAGCGTCTGTCCTTCAGGAAGGAGGTAGGAAGAGCAAGAACCACGGGAAACCATCAGTCATCATCTTTGTTTTTACCGTGAGGACACTGAGGCTTCATAACGTCATGCAATTTGCCCAAAGTTTCACAGCTGGTAACAAGGGGCAGGAAGTGCCCTCAGAGCCCGCTGCCGGTAGAGCCCGGCGCATTTCACTTTGCTCTTGTTTTCATTTTGCTCACTAAAAGTAATACAAGCACAGGTTTTTTAAAAAATTGTGAATGATACAGAGGCCCCTCCTGGGGGCAGCTCAGGCCTGCTTTCAAGGGGCTGCATCCACCTCACCACTAGGGGCCCGGCAAGGTCAGGCTGCCCCACTCCCCTCCGCCTTGCAGGCCTCCACGGAGTGGGCGCCTTCCTCTGCCCGCACCAGCTCTGACACTGTCCATCAGCTCCTTGTCCACACAGTGGGGAAGAAAACTTAAGGAAAAACAAAACATTCCAGAAGGACACCCATTGACAAGTAAATTTCCTTACCACTCCTGATCTTGATCCCCAGTTTCCTTTCTCAGCAGCACCCATGCCAACCAGAGGTATCCCTGCAGGAGCAAATACACATGTTCATGTGCATCTTTCCGTCTCGTCCCCCAGGGTCTGACACTGGGAGTACCACGCAGCATCCTGCACACGGCTGCTTTCACCTCTCAGTGTCTCCTGGACACGATTCGTGTCTGCACACACAGACCTGTTGCATCTGTGTTATTATTTGTATTTAAACAGTTAGCTGTTTAAATACAAATAACAGGCTGTTTCACTTCTAATGCTTCTACTCTGACAACACCGCTGTGATGTCCTGTGCAGGTGTCTCTGCTCCGTGTGTCCCTGTATGTCTGCAGGGTGGGTTCCTACAAGTGGGATTCGGAGCCTGGGATCCTAACCACCACTGGGCACTCCTGGGGGCCAGCCCGCCCCAAAAGGAGTTAAACTTGCAGGTTCCCTGCACAGACAGCCAGCATCTTCTACAGATGGGACAGCCCAGGGACTCAGAGGACAGTGTGAGCAGAGTGAGCTCTGGCTGCCAGGGGTGCATGAATGCCATAGCCAGCACTGCTGCCTGCCCAGGGTGGCTTCGGGCACAGCTGAAATGAAAGCTGGGCCCCAGGTCAGAGTCTCTGCTCCTCTCCCTTTCCCCAGGCCCACTCCGTCCTCTCGCCACCCAGAATGTGTGCTCCTCACACTGCATGCTGGTCCTCCATCCACAGCATTTCCCTCTGCTCACCCCACCCTGGGCCTTCCTCACACGTACTGGTTGCCTCCCTTCCCTCTAGACCCCAGGAATGACTGGCCCTGCCCCATTCTGAGCTCCCTACACCTGTGCTGGGGGCACCTCTCTTTGAGGGGTTTCCAGGTTACTTCATGTCCTGTCACACGTCCTCAGACTTTAACGTCACTGTTGAATTAGTGCGGTGTTGGAATTGTTTCAACCCGACAATGCCCGAGCCCCAACCAAAGCAGTGACCCCTCGAGAGGCTCTGTGGGTGATGCCCACAGACGCCTTGCCATACGCTTTGCTTCATAAAGTTGAATCTGGTGCTCACAAATAAGCCAGGCAGTGAGGGAGAAATACCATATGATCTCACCTTTAACTGGAACATAATCAGCAAAAGAAAAAAGCAAACAAAACACAACCAGAGACATTGAAATTAAGAACATTGTAACAATGGCCAGGGGAGGGGACAGTGGGGGGAAGGTTTTCAGGAAACACTATAAAGGACACATGGACATAATGAAGGGGGAGGGTGGAAGCAAGGGAGGGAGGTGGGTTTGGTGGGGTGGGGGGGATTGGTGGGGGGCAAATGCAGACAACTATAATTGAACAACAATAAAGTAACTAAAAAAAAAGAAACCGGTGCTCACAAAACAGTGTCACATGAGGTAACTGCCAAATTAGGTAGACACTGGGAATGTCTTGGGAATTACAGCAGAGGAAACCAAGCAGCTGGTGGAGGGGGCCCAAAGATGGGCCCTCGAGGACGGAGGATTTAAATAGCTGGATTGTGTACTTGCTGATGGTAATGGTAATAACTGGCCTCGGTCACTGGTGGCTTGGTGCTGCACACGTGACAGCATCACCTCCTGTCCTGTGTGGGAGGTCCTGTTGTCCCCTTCGAATTTGAGGAGGCTGGTAGGTGGAGAGGTGAAGAGCTGGCCCAGGGCCATGTTCTGGCTGAGCACAGTTCCAACCCGAGTTTGTCTGGCTCCCACCTCCTCCCTTCACTGCCCCACCCCTCTCAGCGGGCCACCTCCCCTGGTCCCACTGCAGGGCAGGCTGGGGATCGCCAGCTGCATCTTCAGTTTCTTGGCTGATGGCTTCATTGTCATTCTAGGACTTCTGCCATGGGCAAGTGATGTGGCCCCCCCTCAGCGCCTTGCAGGTGAAGCTCGCTGAGCCCGGGCAGTCCTGCAAGCAGGTGTGCCAGGAGAACCAGCTCATCTGTGAGCCTTCTTTCTTCCAGCACCTGAACAAGGAAAAGGACATGCTGAAGTAGGTGCTGGGGTGGGGTGGGGGCAGCTCAGCCTGCCTGTGGGTTTGTGCTGGGTTGAGAGGGATGAGGTTTTCGTTTCCAGGCTTGTGGGCCACTGGGGAAAGACACGGGGAGCAGCAGGATCCCCCAGAGAAAGTTAGCCTGGCATTTTTATTGTCAGGTGGATGAGGTCACCTGGCATGCTGATATATTTAGAATTCGAATGGGGATGCTGTATTTGCATAAATAATGTCATGTCTGGGCTTGGCGATTGTGGGAGGTGTTTACTTTGCTAATGTCACACCAAGAACCACGGGAGTGAGTGGGCAGAGAACCACAAGCAGTCTCCTGGCCCCCAGCTGGCCCCCAGCTGGCCCAGCCTTGCAGGTGGTGGGTGACAGTCTTGCATCCTGGAGTCAGGAGGGAATGGGAAGTACGGGCAAGGAGCTGGCACAGAACTGCCCACAGCAAAGTCAACTGCCACCTTCCCCTGCTGCAGTCCCCACCCCCTTTTTCACTTTTCCTGGCACCTCTGGAACAAGGTGTGCTGCAGGGGCAGGATTAGGCTTGACTCTGCCGGGTCCCTCAGCAGGAGGTGAGCGCAGCCCAGACACAGGCCAGAGCTGCCCCAGGAGGGCCATCTGCATCACCTGACCCTTTGCCGTCCTGTTGGCATTGCTTTTACTGACGCCACTCACTTCCCTTTGCGTTGGCATTTGGGGTTTGGCATTTGCAGTTCCCAGATTTCCATGTGAGGTTTCTTCTTACCTCGGACTCATGGTCCCAGCAGTGCCAAATCTCCCCATTTTTATCACACCCCATCCTGAACCACGCAGTGCTTAATTACTTAGCACCCCCTGCCCTGACCTTAATAACTCTAATCAGATGTTTTCCCCTAAGAAAGAGATTTGCTATCCCAACCCTAGATGCTCAGTAGAGCAGTGGAACTGTGCTGTCTTAAAGAGGATGTTTAGGAGTGGACTCAGGGCCTGAGGCTTGCCTGTGCCCCGTTCTCACCTCACGCCTGTTAGCGTGCCTGGCCACAGAGGTTCCCTGGGCACAGTGGTCTGAGCGGCTCTGGCCTCACACTGCAGGGAAGATCTCCGGAGGAGGGCAGGGGGAGGTGCCATTTTTCCTGCAAAGGCCAGGTTCAAAGGCCGCCTTGTTCACCACATGCCCACACGCCAGGCTGGGGCAACCATGTGGTGCCTGCTGTATGACTGATGAGACCGTGTGCACGGAATGGTGGTCTGATGTCTGGGGGCAGCTGGCCCTGGTCCCAGAGGCTTCCATTTCCACAGCACATACACTGAGTCCTACGGTTGCTGCAGGCTCTTCCCACTGGCTTCTTGTACAAATAGCAAGGTGGCTTTTCAAGGACCCCGAGTGTCTTAAGTGTCAGAGTCTGGATCTGCTGGGGGCAGACCAGGGACCGTACACACTGAGCTGCCGGTGTGCCACCCACCACCTGTCCCCACCTCTCGGGGAGGAAACGTGGAATGTGCTGCCCAGTCCTGGGATCAGGGCCCTCGCAGCCAATGGGCCAATTTCCTCAGTTTTCCCGCCTGTACAATGGGGACATCCTGGGTGATGGTGACATGATGTGCAGCCAGTGCCAAGGCAGAATGGCCCCTGCTTCCCAAGAGCCCTGGGCAGCGGGGAAGCCTGGGGTCACCAGAACAGGACGGGAAAGCCAGGTCCATGTTGTGGGACTGCCTAACCCACCCCACCCCTATTGTAGATATTTCTTCCTAGGAGACAACGGTGACAGCTGTTTGCAGTAAATCTGCCTGAAATTAATTCTCTGAATCTAAGCGCCCTGTGGAATACGCAGTTCCTGCATTCGTAAACACTGGCCACGTTGTTAACTGCCCCGCCCCCTCGCTACCTGGCAGTCGACTGTGCGCCCCTCGGAGTGAGACAGTCCTGGCCCATCTGTATTCACGGCCAGTTAGCGACGACTGGCTCCTACAGGCCAGTGCTGCTTCCTCTTCTCCAGCCTGGGGCCAGTACTGTGACATGAATTGAGCCCTTTGGAGTGTCCCACACTGTCGTCTTGAATCCAGGACACAGGCAGCCAGTGTCTGAGCTCCGGGGCAGGCCAGGCGCAGTGTCAGTGCTGGGGGAGTGACAACAAACTTCGGCGCACAGAGTATGGGTGGCCCAGCTGTGGCCTAACCTGACCCAAACCAGAGGGTAGAGACCCTGGAAGGTGCCAGAGTGCATGCCAGGATGGCCCAACAGGGAGACCTCGGCTCTGTGAACAAGAACAGGTGTTAATGTGAGACCTCATTTGTGAATTGACTGCCTTTCCAAGTCGTATCTTCTAAAATTTGGGTGGTTGAGTTTGGGGGAATTCTAAGCTGTGAAGTCTAGACTATAAGCGCTTTGGCGCACTTGAGAGAAGGGAGGTGGCTCCAGGTCTGAGAGGTCCAGAGGGAGTTCAGTGCACCTGGCTGATCCGGGCGGAAATGAGCAGGACAGCGGGGAGGCATGGGCAGCTCCAGGACAGGCAATATGGGAGGAGTAACGCCAGCTTCCGGCTCTCAGGAATTCGGAGGCCCAGGGAAAGGTGGGCCTTTGCCCTTTCATTCTTCAAGAGCTATAAAATGTAAGCCGAGGGCTGATGGGCCTCAGAAGCCCGACTCCCATCCTGTAAGAGAAGCTGTTTGGGCCGGCTGAAGAGAGGAAGAAAGGAAACTATAGGCTGTGCCAGGAGTCTCTGAGCAGGTGAGAGAGAGAGAATGAGAGAGAGAGAGTGAGTGTGTGTGTGAGAGACTGAGAATGGGTGTGACAGACATCACAGGAAAAGAAAGGCAGAAACAGTGATGTGAGCACCCTGAAAAAGCAAGGGGCCCATGGGTGGGGGATGAGGGTGCTGGCCTGTGGACACTGGCTGGGGTCTGGATGCACTCCACTGGAGGGGAAAGCCACCTCACCTCTGATGACTGCCGTGCACTAGTTAACACATTGCGTACCGCATAGAAATCTCTAAGACATACACCAGGGACCGCACGTTTTGGGGCAAGCTACACATTATTTAAATCATCATAACTACAGATCGTCTCTGGAATCGTCAAAACAGTCATCCGCATCTTCAATCTCACTAGGAATATCTGATAAATTATCATTAAATACTTCCGGAAGTGGATCAGTTTCGTTGGTTTCCTTCCTTTTTCTGAGAGGGGGCATTTCTAAAAGCACCAGGAACTTGAAGATGAAGACTATTCGAATGACCAAAATACAATGTAACTGCAATGCTTTATGGGTTCGTGCAATTATATAGTTTTTCGTAGATTGACCTGCATGGTTTCCACCAATGAGATCGCTTCATTCGATGTGGACAAGACTGTGTGTTGACAGCTAAGGTCCATAACAGATGGCACGTGAAAAACGAGAAAACTCGTGAGCGGTCCTTAACAGATGGTGTGCGAAACACGCAAAACCCTCGTGAGCGGTACGCAATGTGTTAGGCAAGAATGATGGAGTGGCCTTTCTGACCAGCCAGGGCTGTGGGATGGGGACCTGCACGCTGATAAAAGGGACAGCCCCCGGGGGCCAATGATTTGGAAGGTGTCCAAAAGTGGCCAGAGCTGTGCGCACCCACGGCGCGGGACCATGGGAACCCTTGGGGGACTGCCTTGTAACAGGACTCCCGTGGCTCTGGTAGCACACACTGTCTGTCTGAGCAAGCACTTCGTGGTAGTCTGCGCATCGTTCCTGGCAGGCTACTTCCACTGCAACCTCTGCTGTCATGTGCTCACACCCAGGAGGCTGGGCCAGGAGCCAGGAGACCCAGGGGCTGTAGCAGGAGGGTCTCTTCATGGCTCCTGACAATTGTACCCCTGGCTGTGGGGTCTGAGACTAGCTGTAGACATTTCCACGCTCCTGGAGAGCAGGGTACCAGGCAGATGAGTTGACTTAAGATGTATGAGCTGCTGAAGTTCACCGGGATAAAAAAAGAGCATAAGCATAACCTTTTCCCAAGGCCGCACCCTGCATGGAAACGTTTAATGCACAAATGAGCTCTGGAGACTCCTTTTTGCAGGTTGGCCAGTAGGGGCATCTTATGTTGGATGCAGAAGCCCCAAATCTCTGACTCATTTTCCTTTAGGAAGCCCATAAAACTCACACTTCCTGCCCTCGCCTTCATGGTCCATGACCTTAACCCTCTGGGTGCCTCCATCTCCCAACTGACACGCCAAGACCAGAGGTGTTAGGGCGCTAGAGATGTCACAGAACTCTCTGGTGACTGCAGAGCAAGATAAGAGGGAAGGCTGCCCTCCGCAGCGGTGGGAGCCCGGCCGGCAGCCCCTGAGAGCCCCCAAGTCCCCACCAGATGCACTGGAAACAGCCTGATTGATGTTGGCAAGGGCTCGGGGCCAGGGAGTTTGTTAGTTGGCTGGAGGAAGACCAGAGGGGCAGGAGTAACAGGGGCTGCAGGGGCGGACGGTGTATATGCTGCTTCTCTCCCAGTACCTGGAAGCTTTCCAGGGGCAGCAGGAAACCTCAGGTTCCCCAGCTGGATCCCCACCTTGTCAGCAAGAACAGAGGCTTCTGTGAACACAGGAAGATGGAGACAGCTGGCGTGTGGGTCAGTTCACACTGCAGGGCCGGGGAAGAAGGCGACCTGGCCCACCCGTGTCTGCCAGGGCAGGGTGGCCGTGGTGAGATGATGATTGTAATAACAACCCTTACCCAGAGCTAGACTGGGCCCCGTGCTCTGTAAGTACCGCTGCCATCCCCGCACCTCCCCTGCGAGTTGAGTTCACAGAAGAGGAGACTGAACCACAGAGAGGCTCAGTCGTTTGTCCAGGTCACAAATAGAGCCAGGGCTCACACCCAGGTCAGCCCGGCCCCCCTCTACCTTCTCTGCACCTCCAACCCATGAGCCTTTCTCTTCCTCCTCAGGTACGAAGTGATCTGCCAAAGCTCAGAGCTGGCCAAGGACATCCTGGTGCCCTCTTACGACCCCAAGAACAAGCACTGTGTGTTTCAAGGTGACCTCCTGCTGTTCAGCTGTGCAGGCGCTCACCCCAGGCACCGGAGGATCTGCCCCTGCCGGGACTTCATCAAGGGCCAGGTGGCTCTCTGTGAAGACTGCCTATAGCAGCCTCCGGCTGGGCCCTGCACGTACTCTGCTGGGGAGACAGTGGCTCCAGCCCCATCCTGGCAGAGCCAGGGGGCAGACGTCATTCGGGGACTCTCGCCAGAGCCTTTTTGGTGGAAGGTTTCGATTTGGTGTTGCCCTGCTGGGGTCCGAGCATCACAGTGGAGTTTTCACCAAAACAAAATGAGAGCAGACAGCAGGCCGGGAGCCTGGTTTTGCTCCCTGCACAACTCTTATTTTTTGAGAAGCAACTGTAGAGAGTGAATCTCAAGATTGATTTAAAACAAAAAACCAGAGGAGGAATTGAGCTGGTCGGAAAGAACTTTGTGTTGGGAACATTCCTAAATCCATTAACTTATTTATTGGGGAGGGCGGGCGGGGGATCAGGGAAGGGCAAAGAGGTCTTGATTACAGGTCTTGTTTCTTTGATTTTCCACTGTTTACCATCCACCTTCACTGTACTATTTTTTTTGTCTGCTTCGGGCGGGGTGCGCTGTGGGGCTGGGTGTGCGCTTGAGGGTGGCTGTGGGTGTAGCCCCTCACAGGGGGTGATGGCAGGACAAAAAGACAGTCTTATGTGTGTGTTTGAGGAATGGCAGGCACTGCCTCCCCGTGGCGGGGACAGCCCAGCCAGAGGAAAAAGTGCAAGGTTGGGAAACTGCCATTGCGTGTGTGTGTGGTGAATCCAAAGTGCAAGACCAAGAGAGCTCCTTGCCTGTGAGCTGGGTTTGGGCAGGAGTGAAGCTGGCCCTTGTGACCTGGTGTCACCCCTGGAGCCAGGCTCCAAACAGGTGGGCTTGTTACATTCCCTGTAATGTCTGATATTGGACCGAAGTCCAAGAAATGGGATTTCGGTGAACTTGACATTGGCCAGGGGAGCAGGGGCAGGCTGGGATGAAACTGACTCACTGTCCTGGCCACTCACCTGTGGGGGTGGGAGTGGGGGGTGGCTTTCACTCCAGGCACCAATATTCTGAGGAGGACAAGTCAGTTGGCAGCTTGACCTGGCCAGACTCATTTGACCCCCCTCTCCAGCCCTGGAGCCCCTGTGCTCTGCCTTGTGTGAGTTCCCCACCCCCAGTACCTCACCCCCACTAAGCAGTTTCAGTGCTTTGGGTACTTTCCTGTGAAGCCCTTGGCCTCCGGTGCTGGTGAGAGTGAGCCCTCTCCTTCCTCTTAGAGAGTCTCCCTGTTGTGAGCTGTTGTGATCCACCCAGCCCTCGGGGTGGTTCCCAGTGCCTTGGCTCTGGCAGCCCTGGCTTCCCAGCACCCCGCCTGCCCGCTGGCAGCTGGCCCTCCTCCAGCAGGCAGGACAGTTGGCCAGGCTAACGGCTGGGTGGGCCTTCCAGAAGTGAGACCAAAGGAAGGGTTGTTTCCCGGGGACCAGAGCAGGTGGGGTCTTGAGGTATGGGGGTTAGATTCTGCCAGCTTTGCAACTCTTCCCTGGCACGTAAATAGTACCAAATGCACAACCAGCCTTTTCTTTTCTTTTACTTGGATTCTCTGTCTGAATCCCACCTCCAATCCTAGAGAATGGAGGGGGTAAGGAGCCGCAGCTGGGGTCTCCACCACCCCTCAAGTGGCCCCCAAACACTTGTGCTAAGGAGAGTGCTGATGGGGAGGCCTGGGCCTAGCTGCAAGGGCACAAGTCCAAAGGAAACCTTGGTAATAGGGTGTGAGTGAGTGTGGGTGTATGTGCTCTTTTAAGCTTGGCAAGGGCAGTTTCCTGCAGTAGGAAGAGAAATAACTGCCTTCCGTGTTGTTAGGAATTGCTTTTCCCTGTGAAGGGGCCGCGGCTGCACCCTAAATTGTGGGAATTTGCCTGCGCTCCCAGCCCTGCGATTCCTGAGCCGGTGCTGCCCTCTCCTGGGCTCTTCCTGGAGCTTCCAATGGTGAGCGTGTCAGTGTAGGCATTAGACCAGCAGGGGGAGCCTGCGGGCCGAGACCGTTTCCCACACTCCACAAGGCTAACCCATTTTGCAGAGGGCTGTTTAAATAAGCACAGAACTCAGCAAGGAAGGTGGAAAGCTACATTCTGCAGAAAGACGCTGAGCCTGCCCTGTGTTCCAGAAGCTGCGAAGATTGTTTGCTGGCCGCCTGAGCTCAGGGCCTCCCTTTTTCTCCTCTCTGTGTCAGACCCTCAGGTCAGGCAGTCCAGCGGGGCACTTGACCCACTTCAGGTCTCTCTTGCCTCCACCAGCCCAGTATTGGTTGAGGTAATGCAGAGTTCCGAAGGGGGGGGCTGCTGGGGGGGGGGGGCGGCAAACCAGCCCACACTCCGTGTGGTGAAGGCATTATCAACAGAGGCAGTGACACTGGAGAGGTACTGGCTGCCGGGCCCAGCTGACTTACCCATTGGTCAGTGGGCCACAACAGGAACCTTGGGAGGGCCCTCCATCTGCCCTGTGTGCAGAAAGGCATGACTCCTGCCTACCCTGGAGGAGGGTGCCTCTCAGGGTGTGGACCTTGGGTGATTTTTGTTAATAGAGCCCTAAACCAGCACGTAACTGGTGACAGTCCCACACTGAGAGGTCCTAAGCCAGGATCAGCGTCTTCCTGTGCTAGGAGCCTATCTTGCCCAGTCTGTAAGTTTTTGTACATTTTTTTTTTTTCCTAAGTGAAGTTTGGCTTCCCTGCTCCCAGCCACTGTGATCTTGGGTTCTTAAAAAACTTGAGGGAAAACATTCAACTAATTTATTAAAAGAAAAAAGCTTTCCTTTGACACGTAAACACTTGCAGGAGTAAAAGCTCCTCAAAGGGGAAGCACACTTCTTTTAATGCCAGTAAACACCTCATTTTATTTTTTGTATGTAATTTGATTTGCACATACACAAATGGAGAGGGGTCTTTGCATTTTTGCTTAGATGGGGGTTTTGTCTCTGCTTATAGATTGCTTTTTTTGTGTTTGCTGTATGTTTGGAAATACTGAGAGTCCATCTCTTTGTTGATATTTATTGTTTCTCTGATGTGCCTTTTCACTTTTCTTTGGGGTTGGTTTTTGGAACCTGGGCGCTGATGAAGGGAGAGAGCAGACTCCTCCAGCTTGGAGACAGGACCTGTCCTTTATCACTGCGGAAGCTCAGGCTGGGCACCAGACCGCCCTTCAAGCTTTGTAGGCCAGCACGTATATGCACACACTTCCCAGTGGAGCAGTGAGAACCCCAACAGAAGTGCTGGCTTTCTCGAGACCAGCCCACACCTTCCCCAGCT
This sequence comes from Macrotus californicus, assembly GCA_007922815.1. Classification (NCBI taxonomy): domain Eukaryota; kingdom Metazoa; phylum Chordata; class Mammalia; order Chiroptera; family Phyllostomidae; genus Macrotus; species Macrotus californicus. The sequence goes on from VMDR010003616.1 coordinate 34,554, forward strand.
GCTTGGTCACGGTCACATCTTCGGGTCTGGGGGCTGCTGGTTGCCCCTGTGCCAATGGGCTGTGCTCCGTGCCCCCAGGTACGTGGAAGGTGTAGCCAGAGAAGACCACCAGCCTTAGCTGAAGGGTTATACTGATGGGGAGCAGTACCCACTGAGCTCATGAGTAGCACTGGCCCCCAAACACTTTATCTGGCTCACATCATGAAGGGGAAAGAATATGCACGCCTTTGTTGTGTCCCTAGTGAACACGGGGTCTAATAAAAGTGACTGTTGGGCTCCGCTTGGGAGGAGAGGCCCGGTGCTTCTCACTGGTCACGAAGGCATCCGTGACAGGCTGACCAGAACTGTGCTGTTCACAGGTGGGTTTGTGCTTTTTAGACCAGACCAAGGCAGGCCACCCCGTTTCTCCGCGGTGGTTTACCTGGATTATGTATGTAATTGGGATTTTACCACCCTCTTCCGTGCCCCCCAAATTCGTGATTGAAAAAAGTCTATTTTGTTCAACGACAGGCTCCATTGTATGTGCTTCCATTCCAAGCCTGGATTGTTTTATTTATTTAAGAAAATACTTTGGTTTTCACATTGGCTTCATTCTAATTCCATCCATCCCTATAGGGCTACAGAGCATTCATGTGGAGAGATGGATGGACGCAAATAGATTCAGGCGGCTTTAGGAAGGTGGGGATTTCCTAAAGTGGAGGGTGAGTTCCTTTTAGTCTTGTTGGCTTCAACAGAAAGTGGAAAACCCAAGTTTTTATCGCAAAAGGCCAAATTAGCTGTGTAGTTTCAGATGCTGGGAAAAAAAGTAACCTAGCTTTCTTAGCACTTAGGGGTTTTGTGGGGATTCAGTGTTTAGCAGTGTCTGGCACGTAGTAAGCCCTAGTAAATGTTAAATATTGTTGTTACTAGCATTTCCCAAAACTTGAGAAATAAAGAGCTGCGCTCACTCCCTATCAGTTGGTTCATGTAATACCTACATGAAACTGTTCCAGGTTGATGGAATGTTGTAGAGGGTGCACAGATTTGGCACACCAAGGCCCAGGCCCACCCTGCTGCTGAGGACATCGCTGTGACCCTGAATGCACTGACTGATCTGAAAAGGCGCCTGACTTCAGCACCAGACGGAACCAGGCTGCAGGGTCTTGTGTACAGGAGATGACAGGGTGACCTCTGGCCCCATGCTGGATCTCACCCCACTCATGTCTCCTGGACCATTCCAGGGTTTTTCTTTATGCAATTTTTTGAGCTGGAAATTAAGGTGAATGTTCTCATTGACTGTACCCCTTAAAAGTTAACTGTATTCCTCTGAAGTGTCGTAAGAGAGGCTTTTCTGTTTTCAAGGGGAAAGGACCAACCAATTGAACTTAGTCATTCCCCAGGAAGTCTCTTTGCTGTCCCCTGCTGGTCAGGGTGGCTCTTCCACAGTCCAGTCCACAGGGATCAGATTCCTGGCCAGGTTAGCTGTGAAATGTTTGCATGGGCCCCAGTCTCAAAGAAGGTGCCCTTCTCCCCCAGGCTGCTGCAGCTAGCCTGGGGGACCCCACAACTATCCCACCTACCCGGCAAAGCCATGGGTGGGGGCAGGGAGAGTATCTTCAGAACCACTCCCAGAGGCTGCTCGTGGTTGAGTGATTTTTTTTTTTCTCAAATTGGCCAAATATCAGTTCACTTTCTGTTTGTTGGGGTTTTAGCCCCTTGCTCCCTGATAGATTTAGAGCTGTATGTCCTGTCCTGTCTCGGTGCTCTTCTGGATAGATTGCAGTTGTGGAATATGGAGGAGTTTGCTGGAGTTCTGTCTTTAAGTTCCTTTGTTTTCAGCAGAATCAGCAGTCCTAGACTTTGGTGGGTACAGGACTAGAACTTACCTCCTTCAAAGCATCATTCCCTCTACCCCTGACTCTGCAGAGCCTTAGATTGGCTCCCCCAACCCCTACAGCTGGAGAGGCGTGGCAGGCAGGTGGGGGTTGGGGGGGGGGGGACCAGAGAGTGTTTGCTGTGCTGGAGGTCTGAAAACCTGGCTGGGACAGTGGCGTGGGGACTTGGCGAAGTCTGCCACCGCTGCCAAGGGGAGATGGAGCAAACCTGGGAAGCATTTGCTCACTGTCCTGCCCAGGTGTTAATAGTGACAATACCAGAACAATCAATGCCAAAGGAGATGGCGGTGTCTTCTCTGCTGTAGCTGCTGTCGCTACCTTGATGTCTTTGAGCTAACGACCATTCGCAAATGTGTCTTCACACAGCTCCTGGTTCACTCTGGGGTTAAGTAGTGCAGGGCTCTGCAGGTGCGCTGTTGCCGTCCAAACGTCCTGTACCAGCATAGAGAGCACTGCTGTGTTTCCCACTGTTGTAGACTAAACTAGGGAGAACTTTATTTTTCAATAAACTTTTCTTGTGTGACAGGTGGGAGTGATCTTTGGAGGGGCTGGGTGGGGGCAGGGCCACCTGTGGGTCATACCCCAGCAGCACCCCTCACACTGGCATCACTACTGCATTTCCCCGTTTGCAAACGCTGCTGAAAACGCTAGAAGGAAGGTCATGTGGAAGGAGCAGAGGACAGTGGGTTCACTGTCGAGTATTCTTTCCTTTAACATCACATCCACCAATAAGTAATTTCAGAGCGTTCACCTAGAAGGGAATGCACTTGAAAGTGGACAGATGGGCCATGTTTTTTGAGATTACTACAGCAGATGTTTAAAACTCTTTCAGGATGTCCTAGTAAAGTAGTCCCTAAAAAGGCTCAGGGCCTGTTAGAACTGGAATACCTTCCCCCCTCACAAAGAGGGACTCTGACACGGCTCTGTGACCTGTGAGCATTTGGTAAGGCACGTGCCCTGGAAACAAGGAAGGTCAAATCCACGCTCACACCAAGGGTTTGTGGGCAGCAATGCGGGAGGGAGGCATGGCGCAGCCCTCAACGGCACAGCCTCTCAAGCTCTGCCCTGAACAGGGACAGCACACAGTTCCGAGATACAGCACACTTGGTGTACCCCAGTCCCAGAAATGTGCCTAACTTTAGGGGAAGCTACACCCTAGCTTCCCTTCCCGACCTCCCACACTGTATAGTAAATACAGAAAATCCACAGGAAAGAAACCTGTTGAATCGCATTTCCCAGACCTGTTTGAACAGTCAAGCCTTTATTCCATGCAGCACATTAACGTCCTATGGAGCTGTTGGAGGAAGCTGCGCTGACAGCGCCAGACCGAACCAAGGTCAGTGACCTTAGACCAAACCACCTTCCTTTAACCAGCCTGAAATAGCCGGTGGGAGATGGGGTGCAGGCGGTGGGGGTGAGGTCTGGGGAACAGCCGTCCCTCAGTCCCGGCAGGGTCAGCCCCGAGGGCCGAGGGCCCCACCCTCAGTGGTGGGTGGGCCTGCCCCACAGAGGCACAGAGACCATCACAGCGGTGCTTCGGGGTCTCCGCTCCCACTCCACCAGGAGCAAGTGACCCTGCCACATCATCCTTCAGCCACAATGGCAAAGCTGCCCGTGACGGTGACAACTCTCAAAGAGAACCTCCCCATACCATACAAAACAGGTAAAGGTCTTTATTGGTCAGACACTGTCGCCCGGACCAGCAGCAGTGCTAGAGGTACAGACTGTTGTGTTGGGAGACATTTTCACAGAATCGAGGCTCAACGTTACACAAACTGAAGACACCTTGTTCCTTACAGCGGAATCCGCCACCTCTAACAGACTGCCATGTACCGTTACCACTTAGCACAGCACATAGATATATGCACGTAGGGGTCGATCATGTAATTATTTATTACAAATAAACTGCAGTTTCACATCTGTCAAAAATGGATCCTGTTTTTACATGTATGTTCAGGTTCTGAATGTACAAGAAAGGGTCATGTGCCTAGTTCGTCCATGCAAAGCTCATACATATATCACTAAGTACTTGAAAAATAGAATGGTCTCCTTTTGAACAAATCTGTTTAGATTTAGGATTAGTAAAACAGTATGAAACTAATGAAATATATTGATAGAAATTAGGAAGTGCTATATGCTGATGGTTCTGGGTATGGAAAGGGGTGAGGGACACGAGGGTACGCACGGTCTTCCCTTAAATCCTGCCGGCAGACAGGCTCTAGAACTCCGAGGTGGTTGGAGCCCGTCCAGAGGAGGTGGGTCTGGTCAGTGCTATCTATTTCAGGCCTGGAGCACCACAGAAGGACTTTCTGCCAAGCAGAGATCTTATCCCACCCACAAGAACCCTTTTACTCCTGAAAATAGAAAAGGTCAGTTCCCACTAGAAATGGGACACCAGTCTCCCCTCCTGTGCACACCGTCCTATTGGGTGGGGGAGGGGGCAGTGGCGTGACGGGAGCAGTGCAGACCGACCTGCTGGGCAGGCAGCGTTCCCATGAACACACACTTTCCAAAGAAGAAACTGGATGTTCAGTTAAATATTGGCACCATCCGCCTGTGTGGAAACTTCTCGTCGTCCCGGTCTTCATGCAAATGCAGAACTGGCGGCTCGGGCCCTCTTCACTCAAACATCTCATAATGGCGCGTCTGCCTCACCCTGGGCACCATGTCGATGAGGAGTCTGCAGAGAGGAGACAAGTCACCCCAACACAGACCCTCCAGAGCCCTGGGGTGTGGGCACTTGGGGAAGCAGACAGAAGAGGCGATTTCAGCCTCCTAAAGCAGGTGAGTCGGTGATTTTAGCAAATGCACACTGTCCAACCACCACCACCTCCTAATTCCAGAACGTCTTCCTCAACCCGGGAAACCCACTAGCGCCACTCCCTTCGCCCCCAACTCCCCTCCTCCTCGGACCACTAATATGGGGAATTTAATTTATGAAAGTGGACATGTATACAAGTTCTTTACAATTCACCTAATTGTTGAAAGTGTCAAATATAATGTTTTGTTTGTTCATATATTTTGTTTTCACATTCCAAGTGTCAGTGAGACCATATGGTATTTGTCTCTCTCTGTCTGACTTACCTCACTTAGCATGATGCTCTCCAGGTCCATCCACGTGGCGGCGAATGTAAGATTCTTCTTTCACGGCAGAGTCACATTCACTCGTGTGTGTGACCCGCACCTTTTCTAGCCCCTCGTCTATTCGTGGACACTAAGGCTGCTTCAGTATCTGGGTTACTGTAAATAATGCTGCATGTATCTTTTTGAATTAGTGTTTTGGATTTCTCTGCATAAATACCCAGAAATGGGATTGCTGGGTATTTGGTTACACCCATTTTTAATTTTTTGAGGAACCTCCAAACTGTTTCCCACAGTGGCTGCACCAATTTCCAGTCCCACCTACAGTGCACGAGGGTTCCCTCTTCTCCACACCCTTGCTAACATTTGTTTGATTTACTGACAACAGTCATTCTGACACGTGTGAGGTGGCAGCTCACTGTGGTTTCAATTTGCCTGTCTCTGATGATTAGTGATATCGAGCATCTTCTCACATGTCTGTTGTCCGTCTGCATGTCCTCTTTGGAGAAGTGTCTACTCAGGTCCTCTGCCCATTTTTTAATCAGAATGTTAGGGGTTTGTTGTTTTGTTTTGGTGTTAAGTTTATGATTTCTTTATGTGTTTGGGAAATTACTCCCTTATGGGATATATCATTGGTGCATATCTTCTCCCATGAAATAGGCTCTGTGTTGTCGGTGGTTTCTTCACTGTGCAAAAATGTTTTAGTTTGACATACTCCTGTTTGTTTCTTTCATTTCCCTTGACTGAGAAGACATATCCAGAAAAATGTTACCAAGAGTGATGTCAAAGAGTCTACTGCCCTTTGTTTTCTTCTAGGAGTTTTATGGTTTCACGTCTTATTGTCTTCAATCTATTTTCAGTTTATTTTTGTATATGGATCAGAAAGTGGTCTAGTTTCATTCTTATGCACATGTCTGTTTTCCAACACCAATTACTGAAGAGATTATCTTTACCCCATTGTATATTCTTGCCTTCTTTGTCATAAATGAATTGACCATATAGTTGTGGGTTTATCTCTGGGCTCTCTTTTTCTGTCCCATTGATCCACGTGTCTGTTTTCATGCCAGTGCCATGCTGGTTTGATCACTACAGCCTTGTAGTGTAGTTTGATGTCAGGTAGTGTGATAAACCTTCTACTTTGTTCTTCTTTCTCAAGATAACTTTGGCTATTTGGAATCTTTTGTGGTTCCATATAATTTGTTCTAGTTCTGTGAAAATGCCATTAGTATTCCAATAGGGATCGCACTGACTCTATAGACTGCCTGGGAGAGTGTGGACATTTTCACTGTGTTAATTCTCCAGTTCTTGAGCACAGTATAATCTTTCATTTATTTGTATCTTGTTTTTTTCTCACATCTTACAGTTTTCCAAGTACAGGGATTTGACCTCCTTGGTTAAATTTATTTCTATGTATTCTTTTCGATGCCATTATAAATGGGATTGTTAATTTCTCTTTCTCAAAGTTCATTATTGTATAAAAATGCATCTGATTTCTGAATATTAATTTTGTATCCTGCTGCTTTACTGAATTCATTAGTCCTAGTAGTCTTTTTGGTGGACTCTTCAGGGTTTCTCTCTATATCGTATCATGTCATCTGCAAATAACGGCAGTTTTACTTCTTCCTTTCCAATTTGGATGGCTTTTATTTCATTTTCTTCTCCGATGTTGAGTAAAAGTGGTGAAAACAGACATCCTTGTCTTGTTTCTGACCTTAAAGATTTCAGCTTTTCACCATTGAATACGATGTTAGCTGTGTGTTTGTCATAGGTGGCCCTTATTAAATTGAGGTATGTTCCCTCTATTTCTACTTTGCTGAGTGTTCATCATAAACAGATGCTGGATTTTGTCAAGTGCTTTTTCTGCATGTATTGATATGATCATGTGATTTTTATCTTTCATTTTGTTTGTGATGTATCATGTTAATTGATTTGGGGGTATCATGTTCATCGATTTGGGGGTATTGAACCAATCTTGCATCCCAGGAATAAATTCCACTTGATCATGGTCTATAACCTTTTTGATGTATTGCTGAATTCGGTTTGCTAATATTCTGCTGGGGATTTTTGCATTTACATTCAACAAAGATATTGGCCTATAATTTTCTTCTTTGTGGTGTCTTTGGTTTTGGTATCAGGGTAACAACTACCATAACAAGAATTTAGGAGCCTCCCCTCCTCCTGAATTTTTTGGAATAGTTTAAGAAAGATAGGTGTTAATTCTTCTTTGACTATTTGATCAAATTCACCTATGAAGCCATCTGGTCCAGGGCTTTTGTTTGTTGGAAGTTTTTTGATGACTGATTTGATTTTGTTAGCAATTATTGGTCTGTGCAGATTGTCTGTTTCTTGTATTATTCTAGGAATTTCTTCCAGGTAGCCCAGCTTGTTGGCATAAAATTGTTCATAATAATCCTTTGTATATCTGTGATGTTACTTGTCCCTTCTCTTTTCTTTTTTAATCTTTTTAGTTTTTCAATTAGAGTTGACATATAATATTAGTTTCAGGTGTACACCCCAGTGATTAGACATTTATAAAACTTACTAAGATCCTCCCAATAAAACCCATACCCCTCTGACACCACACATAGTTATCGACTGTACTCCCTCTGCGGTACTTCACATCCCCATGACTGTTCTGTAACAACCAATTTGTGCTTCTTAATCCCTTCGCCTTTTTCACCCATTTCCCCAGCGCCGCCCCCATCTGACAACCATCAAAATGTTCTCTGTATCTACGAGCCTACTTTTGTTCTGTTTGCCCGTTTGTTTTTTAGATTCAACTGTTGACAGACATGTATTTATTGCCATTTTATTATTCATAACTTTTATCTTTTTTTTCTTCTTCTTAAAGAATGCCCTTTTACATTTCATGTAATACTGGTTTGGTGGTAATGAACTCCTTTCGCTTTTTCTTGTCTTGGAAGCTCCTTATGTGTCCTTAGATTCTAAATGATAGCTTTGCTGGGTCGAGTAATCTTGGTTGTAGGTCCTTGGTTTTTATCACTGAGTATTTCATGCCAAAGCCTTCTGCCCTGCCAAGTACCTGCTGAGAAATCAGCCACCAGTCTTACAGGAGCTCCCTTGTAGATAACTGACTGCCTTTCTCTTGCTGTTTTTAAGATTCTCTCTTTTTCTTTTTAACCTTTGGCCTTTTAATTATGACATGTCTTGGTGTGGGCCTCTTTGGGTTCTTCTTGTTTGGGACCCTCTGTGTTTCCCGGACCAGATTAGTAAGTTTGCAACTCATTATTTCTTCAAATAGGTTTTCAATCCCTTGCTCCCTTGCTTCTCTTCTCCTTCTGGTACCCTGTGATACAAATGTTGTTATTCTTGATGTTTTCCCTTAAACTATTCTCATTTTTAAATATTCTCTCTTTTTGCTGTTCCAATTGGGTGTTTCCCACTACCTTTTCTTCCAGATCACTAATGCGATCCTCCGTGTTTTGAACTCTGTATCTGATAGATTGTTTAGTTCTCTTCTTTAGTTCTTCTTCTGGAGTTTTCTCTTTCATTTGGGACATGTTTCTTTGTCCCCTCTTTTTGGTTGCCTGTCCGTGTTTGCTTCTGTGTATTAGGTAGATCTGCTAGGTCTCACAGAGTCTTGGTAGAGTGGCATTATGTAGTGTCCTATGGGGCCCTATGGTGCAGTCTCCCTGGTCACCTGAGCCAGGTGCTCCAGGGGTGCCCTCCTGTGCAGTACAGCTTTGATTGCTGTTGGCACATCAGTGGGTGGGTCTGACCTTCAGACTGTCTGCCTGTCCATGACTACAGCAGACAAGCTGTTGTGCGGGGGCTAACCACATAGTAGGAGTCGCTCTAGCGGGGTGTGTCCACCCTTCAGAATGAGCCATTTGTGGAGCTGCTGGGGTGGTGATCTGAAAGCTGGCCACAGGTATGTTGGTTCTGGAGAACCTTAGGAGGAGCTTCAGTGCAGGCCAGGGTCAGCTGCTGCCTGTGACTGGCTTGGGCCCACCTGGTAGGAGCTACAGAGTCATCTGTGGTGGTTTGCCACTTGTGCTGGGCTTGTGCCTGTGGAGTCGAAGCTATGTTCTTAGACGAGACTGACCAAAGTTTATGTCAGGCTTGGGGTCCCCTGAGGGGAATCACTGTGCAAGCTGAGGTCTATCACCACTTGTGCTGAGCACGCCAAGGCCAGCTGCTGCTTGTTTTGGTTTGTGGGCCTTTGAGAGGTTTTAGGAAAGTCCACACCACCAGCCAAGGCAGGCCCCTTGTGTCGATAATCCACTGGAAGTACTCAGGCTGGAAATCCGAGTCAAATGGGGGAGTGGGGAGGTCTCAGAGGATGGCCAGGGTAATGGAGAGCTCGGATTTGGCACTCACCTATGCCTGAGACTGAGTGAGGCTGGACTCAGCAAAGCAGCTGTGCCTGCCAGGGCTTCCCTCCCTGGAGAGAGCTGCTCTGACCCCTGCCCACCCCATCAGCCCTGGCCCTGCAGTTAGTCGGTTCAGTTCCTCCCTGTATGTCCCTGGCACTTTCCAAGCTGCTGCCCCTGCACTGGAGCCCAGAACAAATGAGCTTGTGAGTGAGCGAGTCCATGCATAGGCCCCTCAAAAGGAACGCTGGAGACTCCAGTAGCCTTCTGTCTCACTCAGATGCAATCCCCCCTGGTGTTCACAGCCAGATTTCACAGTTATGGGGACTCCCAGCCCAGCACTGGTGCCCTTTGTGACTTAAAGTCCATGTCTCTTGTCAAAGTCCTTGCCTCACTTTGATGCCAGCCACATGAATGTCTGCTCCCTGATGGGAATGTTTTCAGTCACCTGACCTCACCGAGGCTCAGGAGGGTTACAGGTACAAGGTATAACCATTAGGGGTAAAAAAAAGGAATACTCTTGGCTGCCAATAAAACAAAGAGGAAAACAGGCACTTACTTGACCCCGTAGGCAAATATGGTAAGACCAATCAGCACACCTGTGCTGCCATCCAGGTACCAGACTGCCGAGTTATGCTTGAACACCTCGGCACTCAGAAGGATAGAGAAGCCCATCACGCCTCCCACAAGGGAGTTAAACCCTGGGAAAGAAGCAGAGAGAGCCTGACGGCAGTGCCACATGAACTTTCTCAGTCCCCAAGAAGCTACCCAAACACCAGGCGTGCCTCCACATTCCCAACATGTGCTGCACGGAATGGCGCCCAGAAGCACTCTCGCAGGTGAGAGCCATCAACTCAGACACCTGCATGGCTTGTCATGTCTTTGTGCAAATGTCACAAGGGACCTTGCTAGCCAGAGCTGTCACCCCCACTGTCAGTGTCCTTCCCCTGCCAGGCACTCGTGCCCGCTTGACACGGCCTGTCTGCGCTCGCTGTCCATCTTCCTCCCTCCCACACACTAGCACGCCCAGACCCCGTGAAGTCCAGGGCAGTGCCTGGCACACAGGACACGCTCCAACACGTGGTGCCTCAACCTATGCCTCAACCTCAATCAATCCTATGAAGTCTGATTATTGTCCAACTTCACCGATGAGAGAACTGAAGTTAAGCGGAGCGAGGTTAAATACATTGACTGAAGTTACACAGATCAAGAGGAGCCAGACTAGGCTTCTACCAGAACCCACATCCTTTCCTCCAGGGTCTGTGTGAGTCACCCCAGGATTTTCACTCTAGGAAGAGAAAGGCAAAGTCAAGAACTAGGTGCCTGGTTGCGGAAATGGCAGCCAAAGAGAACTGGAGCCAACAGACACAATCATCTTCTTTCACATGTGTCACACCTCAGCTGGTCCCCAAGACCTAGGTATCACACCTCCATTTTACCTGTAAGTTTTCAAAGGCCACGTGGGAGGGGACTGGCTTAGAGGGCTCCTGAGGGGGCACTGTGGTGTGGGCCCTCAGCTCTTCGCCTGCCTCGTAGGGTGTGATGGCAGCCTAGAGAAGCTCTGGGTCCACGCGGGCCTGGTGACCTCCTGGCAGCTGGTCTGCACAGGGTCAGTAACCTTGCCAACAACAGGCCCTGTTTCATTTCTGGGGCAACTCCGCCTGTATAAGCACCATGCTTTCACTGAACTTCAGGTTCAAGCAGGAAAACTAAGATCAAACCACCTTAAATGTATTCAGGGGGGGACTGCATACCTAGGGGAGAGGTTCTTGAGGAAGAGCAGGGGGAGAGGAAGAGTGTGGGGGGTAGAGAGGATTTGAGCAAAGCCTGGGGAAGACCCCTTCTCAGGGTCCAAGATGGAGACTCGATGGGCTGCTCCCCAACAACGGGAACAAGATAACCTGCCTGGCCCTGCAACATCTCACTGGACAGGCCACGCTCTGCTCCTCCCTCAAGTCTGTCTTCTCCCGACGCCCGTTCTCAGCTGATGCTGGCCTTGTTCCTCTTAGAGCAGACGGGTTAGGGCAACGATACCTCATCCGCCCAACCCAAGTCCACCGCCCCCGTGACAGCCGCCCCCACACACTCAGTTGCTTCTCCAGTTCCCGCTCTTCCTGTGTAAGGCTCACCCTTCACACCTGTTTGCCAAAGGACTTCGTTCTTGAAATTCTTCTCCCTCTTCTGGAACATTCCCACTGGGATAAAGCTTCCCTTCCCATCACCCACCGCAAACCCCTGCCTGACCCCACACCACCCACATCACAAGCCCCATTTGCCGTCGACCTCTACAAAACTGGAAGCGGTGCCTACCCGAGGGCTCCTCCCATTCTCTCTTCTTCCCATTCCAGTCAGGTCCTCTCCCCGCCAGGGTCGTGCCTGGGGTCAGCAACTCGCTCCATGCTGCCACGTGCCTGGCTCAGTCTTTGTCCTGCCCTTACAGCCTCCCAGGAAGACTTTCCTCAGCCTCCGTGATTCTGCTGGTCTCCCCCTTTCCACTCCAGCTCTCCCTTCTCAGCCTGCTTCGCTAGATCCTCTTCTTCCCCGGACGAGCACCCTGCCTCAGTGCCCTGACCTCTTCCTGTCAACTCTAGGTTGTCACCTCCAATCCCATGTCAGTGTCTCCCAGGTTTCTCTCCTTGGCCTGACCTTCCCCTTCAGCTGCAGACTCACTCATATAAGCATCTCAAACTGGACATGTTCAAAGCAACAGCCTCAGTTTCCGCTCCAAGACACCGCATCTCTGTAAATGATGCCACCATTCACCTAGCTGCCAAGGCCAAAAATCTAGGAGCCCACCTTCTGTCACACCCCAAATTTAATCCCTCCCCAAGTGTAATCAACCATCAAGTTATTCTCACCAACTCTTACCTCCAAAGCTCAGACATCCCTGTACCTCCCACCACTGCCGCAGCCCAGCCCAAGCCCCTCATCCCTGGCCTGCACCCCCACCTCCCCACGGCCTTCCCTGCTTCCCCTCCTGCCCACATCTCCCTTAACCCACAATCCATGCCCCTCACAGCAGCCAGAGTGACCTCGGTAAATTCATCTCCCTGTCCTCTGCATCTTCCTGTTCTTTTTTTTTTTAAAGTCTCTGTGTTCCACATCTTTCTCAGAAGGCCACCAAAAAGAACAGCAGAAGCCATTACTCTGTCACACATGACCTGGGCTGGAGTTTCCCTCTCGGCCACTCTCCAGCTTGGGGAGGTTTTGTTTAGAGAGTGGCTGGAGGACAGAGAGAGACAAGAAGGAGGCGACCACTGCCCCGGGGCAGACTGGAACCTCACTCCTCTCCACGTCTCCACCACGGGTCGGCTGGTGGAGCCCTCCGAGAAGCCTAGTGGTGCTCAGAAAGGGTACGGAGACAATGTGAGGTTCCCCAAGATGGCCACTAGATGTCCACTCAGCTCCACCAAGTCACCAGCTCTGCAGGCCAAGGACAGCCCAGCCTCCTGTTTCTGACGGCCCACCCATGCGTGCTCCCGACAGGTCCCAGCTGATGGACTCCTGGTCTGTCCACCTGGTTCACCTGCACCTTCTAGGAGGAGCCCCTGGCCTTCTCCACTCTGCTCAGCCTTGGTTACGACAGAGCCTGACTCAGAATGCTGCCCTGAGCTCACAGAGATGGGGACAGTCCTGCATCTGCCCCGCAACATCCTTCAGGAGGTCAGAGCTGCTCTTGCTGCAGGCACCCCACACGAAGAACCCTGGGCTGTCGGCCCCGCCCACCAAAGCACTCACCTGACCGATGCAGCTCACAAGGCGGCACCTCTAGGGTGCTGACCCCGCCCCACCCAGGCTGTAAGCTCGTTCCTGCCTCCTCAGTTAAAGCCAGAGCTGATGTCGAGAGTAAATGCTGTTAGCTGTCTAAGAGGCTGTCCTGAGCAGACACCCCCATTCTGGCCTGAATGACTAGATAAGAATCTGTATAATTAAGTATATCAATTTCACAAAGAAAATTCTGATTAAAACTTTTCTTGTGCTTAAAACCACAACAGACTCTTGCATTTCAGAGTTGTGAAGGGGCGGGACAAGAGTCGGCACAGGCCGCTCAGCTCAGGTTTCCCACTGTCCCCGTGGGCAGCGTGGGGGCCCCGCTCCTGGCCCCTAGTTCCGACCTGCCCCAGGTGCCTCTTCGTAATCTTCCTCTGCTTGGTCTGTAGTGTGAACTTGCAGTACAAAGTCTTTTACCTTAAATAATGCAAAGCCAGCTTCAGCCTAGTGCTGAGAGCAACAACCACATGCTGATTGACTATCTGAAGGAACAAAATCTAACCAGACAACATTTACTGCACTGCACAGCACAGATGGGGAAGTCTGGAACTTACCACACCCCGATGTCCCCGCTTCTGAAGATCTGCTTCTTGTAAGGACACAACCCAGCGACAAAGGGTCTGGTGGGGTCAGCCTGGCCCAATTCATACACAGCTCAGCGCGGGAATCGGCCACCTCACCAGGTGACGGGCAAGGCCCACCCTCCCTGCAGCCGCACTTTGTGGAACTCGCTTTCTTCTTGGAGATAATGGGCCAGACCACGAGAGGGACATTCTCAGGGAGCCCTCCAGAGCCAGCCCCTCAGAAACCCCCAACATCAATGACAGGCTCGGCTCCCCAGCCCCGCCACCTGTCTGCCTCGTCCCAGAGTGAGGAAAGAACCCAGAGGAGACAATTACAGAAGACTCCCGAGCGCTGCTCATCAGTGAGTGAGTGAAACCTCATCCCAGAAAACACAATAAGCAGGAGGCTGCCGTTGCCTCCGCGTGTTTTGCTGACACTCCCACCAAGCCAGGGGTGCAGAGCACACCACGCCCGCCCCAGCCCAGCCCCCAGGGGGTGCTGTCCCTGCACCTGTCTTGCTCTCTCTCTCTCTCTCTGCCATCGCCCCCAGGCCCACTGGTGCCCATGCCACCGATACTCCTTCCCTCCCCTGAGCCTCCTCCGCTGCCCTCACCCCTGTCCAGGCCACCACCCTCCTCGCCCAGGTCCTCAGGGGCCTGCCCCTGCATCGGCACTCCCTCCCTCCCTCCCTTCTGTTCTCCACCTGGTGGCCACAGGGCTGTTTAGAAAAATTAATCATGTCTCCTCCACGTTTAAATATTTAGTAGAACATACAGAACCCTACCCTTGACGTGAAGTCCTGCACGATCTGCCCTTATCCACTCACGCAGCCCCTCAGACGCCCCGGCTCCCTCCCAGATTCCTCGGCCCGAGGAGCGCTCTTCCCTGCTTTCCTGTTTGTGGACCAGTTTTCCCCTAAAACATCCACTTTGTAGTGACCCCTCCCTGGTTCAAGAGTAAGACGGAAATTCTGCTGATGTGTGTGGACAGTTTTGAGTGTGAATATTATGAAGTCAGAGGTTATTTCATTAGGAAAAAGATACCTAGCACTGGGGTCTTCCCTGTGTGCTGTAAGAAGTGGTAAGAAGTTAAAAGGACAACGGGTGTAAACAGAAAATGGGGAAGTGCAAAGAGAAACATGGTGCAGAACTACTGTCAAGGCTGAGGGGCCCCTGCTCTGAGAAGGTCAGGCCCCATGGTCATGGGGGGGGGGGCGGTGTCTGACTGCTGGGCCCGCCCTCAGACTTGGACAACACTTCTGCACGCGAACAGGTAAGATGTGAGGCTCTGTGAGTCAGAGGGGCCTTGTGACTCCAGAGCCCAGCTCAGGTCCGGGAGAGGGGCTAGTTCTCTGTGCTCACCAGCGGGGGCCCAGGGAGCTGTTCCGGCCTGCAGCCTGCCCTCCTGTCACCCTCGCTCCAGGCACAGAGACACGAGAGGGCGGCACAGCACACACGGCTGGAGAAACCAGGGTCCAGCCAGGCCTCGGCTCTGTTCAGGCCTAGAGGGCTCGGGCAGCTATGTCCCTCAGAGCCACTTGAAGGTGGCCAGACCCAACACAAGCATCCCTGTGTTGTTCAGCCCTAAGAAAAGGACTCCATGGCCAAAGAGGCATTTTCTTTTCCAGATTAAAAAATACCAGACCACAAAAACCACAAGGAATGAACACTTCCCCCCAAATTCTGGGTCAGCCCCAGAGAGGAAAGAGCACGCTCTAAGGGTCAGTTTGACGCAAACTGTCTCTAAATCCGTGCTGTTGTGCTGTCGGGGCAGGTGACAGAGGCCACAAACAGCAGCAGGCAGTGGCCTCAGGCAGGTCTGCAACATTCTCTTGGGATGAGTCACAAGTTCTTCAGTTCTGGCCCGGTAGGAAGAGCTATCCCTGTACACCAGGGGCAGGACTCTTCATAGCAAAGGGACACACATGGGAAAGAGGCACCTGACCCTGCACTAGGAGCTAGGTTCCCAGCTAGCATGGCGCACAGCACAGGGCTGGCTCAGAAGAACTCCGCAAATGGGTCACTGCAGTATGAGCTCTAACAGCAGCCACCCTAGGACCTGCTTCTGCTGAGTCCTGACTTCACTGGACCAGCCCAAGGACGGCAGCCTCAACCAGCTGGGCCACCTGGTCTGCCCAGGGGCCTGAAAGCAGAGCAGGGGAGTGGAGGCCCCGATCCCAGGTGCCAACCCTTTCACTATTTTAAAGAGCTGTTACTATTTAAAAAGCTTGGTTTCTATGGGCACGTGGCCTCCAGAGCACAGCGAGAAAGGTGTCATCTTGCAAGGATGGAAGCAAGACAGCAGGCCCTGCTGGTCAAAATGGCATGGGGACCACTGCCAGGTCCACCTCCCCTGGGGTGCAACTTGTCCTGGCCCCTCAGGGTGGCCGTGGAGGCATCGCATGGACTGGGCACTGGCGTACAATACGACTCCCTAGGCCCACCTCTGTCCCCAGACCCAGAATCTTCAGGGGTGAGGCCCAGGAATCTGTGTTTTTAACGAACACCACAAGCAACTCTGATGCTGCCAGTGGTCACGGTCAACTGACTAGTGTCTGGGGCCCCTGGTGGGCGGTGAGCATGTCGGGCCTCATAGGGCCCAACTGCGTCAGGTCTGTTCACAGGAACCCACCCCCACCCCCCACACACACACTGATGGTGCTCCTCCCAGGGCAGCCGTGGTTGCAAAGCTGAAAACAGCGCTCTGTCTTCCTGCCCACCTGCCCCGCTGTCCAAAAGCCCAGCTCCACACACAGCAGGGCATCAGCACGGGACGAGGACTCAAAGTCCACCCAGTGTCACCCAGTGTCTCCCAGTGTCACCCAGTGTCATGTGGGAGAGAGGGGCCCTCTGCGCTGCCATTCGCGCCCTCCATAACAGAACCAATAGCCACTCATGCATGTCTGCCTGCATTCACCCATTTCACAGAGGAGAGAACCTTGGGAGCTGGGGGATGAAGGGGGAGAGGTTATTTTCTTAAAGAAGAAATCCAAGCCCTGTCTGGGGGGCTCAGTGGATTGAGCACCGGCCTGCAGACCAAAAGGTCACCGGTTTGGTTCCCAATCAGGGCACAGGCCTGGGTTGTGGGCCAGGTCCCTGGTTGGGCGTGTACAAGAGGCAACTCTCACACTTTGATGTTTCTCTCCCTTCCTTTCTCCCTCCATTCCCCTCTCTCTAAAAATAAATAAAATCTTTTTTAAAAAAAGAAGAAATCCAATGATTTCTGCTCTATTTTGTACAGATATACACAAACCTACAAGCTTTTACCCTTTGACCTCTCACCCCAGGGAACAAGGGCTCATGTCTCTACTCCTGACCCTTGGACAACTGCACATGCTCAAGAATAAAGAAAAAGAAAATGGCCCGGCGATCATGTCTGTCAACTTTCTCGTTTATGCACGGGCACTCGTTCTGGGACTGAAACGTGTTTTTCCTGCTTTCACACATCCTTCTCTGTCACCCCAAGGCCATGCAGGAAGCTCCCCCAGACCCTAGGGACACAGAGGGACCCTTCCACCTGGTTTGGGTTTCCAGCAGAGAACACATGGATCACTTTTCCAGCGAAGCCCTGCCAATGGCAGCCTGGACTCCCAGGTGAGGATCTCACTAAGTGGAAGGAAAATGAGCATGGAGAATCCACTAAGAAAACTGTTATAGATTCCAGAAGAGACACTGGTTTTTTATTTGGAGCAATGCACATAAAATCCAAGATTCTAGAAAACCCTTTGCACTTCATAGTCAAGAGGCTGGGGAGCCCCAATCTGCCCTGGTCAGAGGTCAGGGTGGAGGTGATTCATGAAGAGTTTATCATATTCCCAGAGCACAAGCCATCTGCCCTGATATGCGAACCCTGAGAATCATTAAACAGCCTGGGAAGGTGAGGCTGGTGAGAACCGACTCCCAACTGTTGCCCTCTTCTGCAAGACAAGCAACTAAAAGCGATGCACACAGCATCTTCCCTCCCCATGACCTCGGCCCTCGGAGCTCAGCCCCACCAGCCTTACTCACCGTCTGTTATGAGCGCTCTGCTGGTCAGAACCTTCCCCAGCATAAACTTCAGCACGGCCAGGACGCTGCAAAGGATCCCACTTAAAATGGAGACACTGAACAGGAAATCATCCTAGAAGAGAGAAGTTCCAGATTTCAACAGTTCCCCTGCCACAGCGGATTATCCGCAAATCCCTTCCTTAAACATCAGCTTTGTTCCCAGAACAATCTGTCGAGTACGCTGCCACCAGGTGGGGGATTCATGGCTTGTTTTCTTCTTAGTTACCTGTGTCCCTGAGAACTGGAAAAGATTATCAAAACCAGATAATCCCGACTTACATTTCCTTAGAAGCCCGTTAAATATTTCTTCTCCTGTAGGAGACTCCTTTCCGCACTGTTAGGCCAAGATGATTGGCGATCACTGATCGTGGCAGAGTCGGTCAGAATTGGGAAAACAGTGCCTTCAACGTAGAGTTTTTCACAGATAATTTTCAAAGCAGCTGATGAAGGATTTTGGCACATCTAAGTGTACTGATGGCCTCAGGACACTTCAGCACGGAGCCACTAAATCATCCATGGGGTCAAATTAGCTACGTACAACCACATTTTTCCCTTAAATTCACACGAAGCAATTAGAAGTTCAACTACAGCCGTCAAGGTGGGGAAAAGGCATCTAAAAATACAGTCCACTGGTGACACTATCTCAGCGCTTCCTATAAGTCGTTACCTCGCCTTTGCAGGCAAATGGGTGAGTCACACGCCAAGGAGAGCACCGCTGTCTCATGACCTGAGGGCCCGTGACGGTCCTCGGCCTCAGCTCCCCTGCGTGGCTCCCACGGGACACAGCCTCCGAATTCTCCACTATTAAAATGCAACTGCCAGCAGAAATCTGATAAAGCATCATATATACGCAAAGAGACTGGATTCCTGAAGCATTTTATTATTCAAATTCACTAACCTGCTGACAGGAAGTTGGGAAGAGGGATGACAGCCTGCTTCCCTGTGTTCAAAACTAAACAAGTCACCAGAAAAATCACCTCACTTGGAAACAGGGTAGCTATCTGCATGGTGCCGACAGTGGTGGCTGGTTTTAACACACGTCCACAATCTTCTGCCACTCCTTCCTCTGGGAGGCACAACTTAACTACCCCTACCCCCCAGGTCCCCCACCCCAACGCCGAGTGCGGCCTGGACTTGTGACTGGTATCCAACCAACAGAGCATGGAAAGGGAAAGATAGTAACTTTACAGTGGAGAGCCCGGCAAGTAAGCTTAGCCAAGTGATCAAGATTAAAATGACCTATAATAAATTAAGCTATCACGCGTGTCCTGATATGACACGGCGAGAAGAACACCACTTGGTGTTCTACCCAAAAATCCATAACCTCAGATAAATCATGAAAAAACATTAAACCCGTATAGAGGGGCAGCCTACCAAATACCTGAGTGCTACTTTTGGCACATGCCAAGGCCATGAAAGACAAGGAACAACCGAGAAACTGTCATAGATGGGAGGCTAAGGAGACCCAAGGACTAAGTGCAGCACTGTGTCCCAGACCGGGCCCTGGGAAGGACAAGGTCAGTAAATGGAAAAGCTGGGGAAATCAGGCACCCTGGAGTTTCATTAACAGCATTGCCTACGCCATAGTTGGGGCAGGTGCTCCCCGGTCAGCCATGTGAGATGACAAACAACGGAGAAGCCGGATGAAGGGCATACGGGAACTCTGTGATGTCTTTGTAACTCTTACACATCAGTAATTATTTCAATGTAAATTTTTAAATAATCCCCTTACTGAAGTTTCACCTCCCTGAACTATTAGTGAGGACCATGCCACCCCTGGCCCCTTAGCAGACCCGAGTCCCTGCTGCACGTGAGGGTGCACAGCAGGGGCCGTGGCGAGAGAGGACCCCAAATCGGACGCTCTTGTGCAGGGACTCGGCAGACGCAGGGAAACAGTGCCCAGAGGAAACAGTGTGAGCGTTACTAAGGGATCACACACCAACACAGACCCAGGTGTTGACAGAATTCAGAAAGCTTAAAATGGGAGACTGGGGCATTCAACTAAGCACTTTGAGGCCCCAAAGTCAGAGGCTGAATTCTGACCTTGCACATCCCACACCTCTCTGGCTCCGTTCAATCACTGTGTTTGCAAAGGCCTCATCCCTAAAGCTCCCGAGGTGGGTAAAGTCTGCATTCACCCCACTCAGGTCCAGGGAGCTGGGGTTGAGGTGCCCCCACCCCCAGAAGCAGCTGGAGAAGAGCCGCCGTGGCATGGGCGGTCCTCTCCTGGGTCTGCTAATCCAGGAAGCTCACTGCTGACAAAGGGCAGTGATGAGCCAGCAGGCCTTTGTTCAGGTATGAAATCCAGAAACAGAAACAAAACCGACCTCTCAAATCTCAATTTTCCTTTCCATAAAGGGCAGCGAGATACCTGCAGCCCCCGGCAAGGAGCTGATGTGCGGCAGCTAGCAACTGTTGTCCGAGGACCCAACACTAACCTACTCCACCTAACGGCCACACAAGGTGCTAATGGTAAACCCGGACTAAGTATGGTAAACGTTCCTATAAAAGAAACATAGGCGACTTATTATTGAGAAGAAGGCATGCATGCTGAAATGTAAAGAGACGTGAGAGACTATGATTGGGGCCCACAGTAGCTTATTAACAGAACAGGGGTGTTTGGGATCGATCCTTCAACTTAGAAGCTTCATCTTAGACTTCTCCAGGCTTGGATGGCTCTGAGGTCCATTCCTGGAGGAACAGGGGAGGGGTTACTGATGTCACTGCGTGGCAGTTAAAGGCACCAAAGCAGAAGCCTCACTGAATAACATGTGACTGTGGGCAGGTCACTGAACCTCCCTCTGTTCCTCCACGTCCACCTCTGTAAAATGGAGAAAGCAGCAGACCCCCCACTCCTGATGGCTGTGTACTGTGTTCACAGCAATCAGCAGAATTCCCTTCCCAGGTGGCTTGCAGTCACACGTGGCCACCAGAAACATGTGTGTGAGATTTGGAAGGTAGAAGTGAAGGAGCAGCTCCTGGTCCCTGAGGACAGGTGCAGGGCCAGGTGCTGCTGCAGCCCACGATGGGCAGCTGATCCACTGGCTCCCCTTAGACGGAGGGCAGCAGCCAGCCTCCAGTCCCACTGCACCCCCTCCCCGTCCTGTGTCCTGAGCCCGGCATGTGTGCAGTTTCATAGCAAAAGGCACCCACATCATCAGGGTTGAGGTGGTGAGGGTCAGATGTGGTTCCGGTCCATCTTCGGGCAACCAGATGGTCCTTACTCGGCGCTGCTCATTACCCACATTTCCTTCCTTCCAGACCCCTTGTGACTTCAGGCCCAGGTTCTGGGTGGCAGCCTGCCAGGGGCTCTTCTGCAGCCCCCAGCATCCTGTAAGGTCCCTCCCTCCCCACAACAATGACCTATCAGGTCCACTGAGAGCGGGGCCGCTTCTCTGCTTGAAGCTGGCACACCGCTTCATAAAGGTGTTTCCAAGTGCTTCGCCCGTGCCTAGCACACAGTAAATGCTCTCTGTAAATGTGGAGAAGCCAATATGCAAAACCCAAGTTTTTCCTGTTCATGCACTATTTCTGCCCCCCACCCTCTGTCCCCCAGGTCAGCTCTGAAGGAAAAATGCCTGTATCACACATTCCTGACGTCTGAGAGAACAGAGACTGCACCATCTGAGGCCTCACCCAGAGCTACAGGGTTTGGCTGGCTCACTTCTGCCGCACTGACCCGTCTCAGAAGGAAATTAACCCTAAAGGACCCACAGAGGACCTGGGCGGTCACAGACCTGCCATAGTCCCTCTCCCAAAACTGTAACCAAAAGCAGGTCCAGCTGCCCACTACAGAAGCCAACACTCAAGAGATGGGTGCTGATGTAAAAGAAAGGGTTTATCTCCAGGGACCGGCCATCTGGAAGATGGGGGCCTCACGTCTCAAAGCCCCCCTCCTTCTCAGGGGAGGCAGAGGTTTCCATAAGGAGGTGGGGGGAACAGAACAAAGTGATCGAGGGGGGGGCGGTTGAGAAGCTGTCCACATGCAGACAAGCACAGTCCATTCCAATACGGTGTCAACGTGAGAGACATCTGAACCTGCAGAGAATTTGTGGTGAATTTATTGGAGCCAAACTGGCGACAATTGCCAGGAAGCAAAATCTCAATTAGACAGGCTCAGTCAAGATAAAGGTTGACCTTTGTCAGAGAAAGATTCTGGCCTAGGACATGACTACCCACCATGAACTGATTTTAGCGAATAAGTGTTAATTTCAGACCATCCTTTGTGGTTACGTCAGGTCTCTGAGTTTGTAAGGCTGCCTCGCAGGCCTCTCCTGAGCTTGTCAGGTTAAGATATGGCAAGTGACCGTCCGGTCTGCGTCATCCTGGCTTAGTCATCATGGATTGACATCATCCTGCCTCCTGGTTGAAGGTCAGCAAATCTCCTCGAACTGGGATGCTTGAAGGTCTGAGTCTGTATCTTCTGAAGTTAGTGCCTAGGATTCTTACATAAGCTATCTACAAGCCACACATTAGTCGGAGTCAGCATTTACAGAAACAATGTCCAAAGAAGGGTGGGGTGCGTACAATTTCCCACCGTCACAAACCCAGCTGTCAGAACCCTGGAAGACTTCTGTGATTTCCCCACCAGAGCCCGCCTGGCTCTCCCTTCTCCACGCCACCACCACATCTATCGTTAGCATGAGCAGAATGTCACAGAGACGTAGTCATTAGCCTGCTCGGCACATTAGTCGCTGTCACAGACTGTTTGTGTCCCCCAAAGTGCATATGTTGAAGCTGTAACCCCCCAGTGTGATGCTGTTTGGAAATGAAGCCTTTGGGAGGAATTAGGGTTAAATGGAGCCATGAGGATGGGGCCCCTGGGATGGGATTAGTGTCCTGGTAAGAAGAGGAAGTGATCTCTCCCCACCTGTACCCACTGAGAGAAGGCCAGGTGAGGTCACAGGGAGAAGGCAGCTATGTCACTGGGGTGTGAGCAATAAATTCCCCTTGTTTAAGCCACTGAGTCTCCAGCATTTTGTTATGACAGCCTGAGCTGACTACATCCCCAGGTGTAATAAAAAATAAAAGTGTTTCTGCGAGGATTCCTTTCTAAGAGTTAGGGATCCAGAGCAGGTATGGCTAATGATAAGAAATTACAACCCAAGCAGGTATGGAATCTCCACTGACCTCTTTCAGAGTGCAGCCACACCCGTCCTGCCTCACTTAATTCCCACAGCCAGGTCTAGGCGGCATCCGACGGGTGGGAAGCAGATGCACAGAGGCTGAATGACTTGCCCAGGGCCCCTTGGCCAACGGCGGGACCGAGATGGGTTCCCAGTGTGAACTGTACCAGGATGCTTCATCTGGGGCCTTGCAAACGTCTCTCAGCACCACTGAACCACGGACTCTGTAAGAACAGAGGGACGGCCATTTCCTTGTTCGGTGTTCAGTTCCCACGGGTACTAGCACTGGGCCCCCAGGCTCTCAGATCTGGATTAAAGATCAGGGCAAAAAGTGCAAGAAAACTGGCCATTGACCCAAAAGCCAAGTAGAATTGAAAAAAAAATAAAGGGCAGCCAGAGACTGGGAAAAAACATTTGCAAACAATTTGTCAGAGGTATTATACCCAGAATATATTAAGAGTTTCTATAACTCGAAAGAAGAAAACAGATGACTCAATTTTAAAAAATGAGCAAAAGATCTGAATGAAACAATTTACCAAAAAAGATATATGATTAGCAAATAAGCATAAAATACCCAACATCAATTCATCAACAGGGAAGTGTAAATCAAAACCACCAGGAGATACTACCACATACCAATCAGAGTCAGTAAAATTAAAAAGGAGTAATAAGGAGGATGCGGCGCGACTGGAACCGTCAGGTGCTGCTGGTGGGAACGTAAGGAGGTACAGCCACTGCGTAAAGCGGGTTGGCCGTTCCTTGTAAAGGCAAATACTAACTTACCGTAGCACCCAGCAATTCCACTCACCGGTGTTTTCCAAAAATAAACAAAAGCCTATGTCCACAGAAGAACCTGAACACTAATGTTCTCGGCCACTATTTTCACAGTGTCAAAACACCGGGACCAACCTCCACGCCCAACAACCGGTAAATGGATAAACTGGCCGGTAGATGCTCCCACACAGCGGAGTGCTGCTTGGCAATGAAAAAGGATGAACTGCTGAAGCACTCAGCAAGGTCACGCTGCACTTCAAAAGCACGGTGCTGAGTAAAGGAAGGCAGACAGAAGACGCTAAATACTTTATGATTCCATTTACATTACAGCCTAGAAAAGGACAAGATGCCAACAGAAAGCAGACAAATGGCTGGGGAGGGCAGTAGTGAAGGTCTGCAAAAGCGCATCATGGAGCCTTTTGGGGTGACAGGGATAGGCCATGTCTTCATCGTGAGGTAGTTCTTTGACTATATAAACCTGTCAAGCCCCATCAAACTGTATGAGAAATTGTACTGTATGTGCATTACATGTCAATATAACTAATTTTTTTTTAAAGCAATGTATTGCCGTAGCTGGGTGGCTCTGTTGGTTGGAGCATCATCCCGTATACCAGAACGCTGTGGGTTTGATCTCTAGTCAGGGCACACACCTAGGTTATGAGTTCAATCCCCGGTCAGGGCATATTCAGGAGGCAACCAACTGATATTTCTCTCTCACACTGATCTCTCCCCCTCTCCCTCTCTCTCCCTCTCCCTTCCTCTCTCCCTAAAATCAACAAACATCCTCAGGTGAGAATTTTTAAAACAGCATTTTATCTCAGGGAATCCTGAGGTGGCAATTACAAACACCTAACAGTTCAGCTTATGCGCATTATCACACTGTACATAATGTCCCTTATCACAATATCAGGTAGGGAAGAGAGATCAAACACAATCATTATAAAGACTACCTAGGAGGCTTAGAGAGGTCAGTGCTGGAACATGGACCCTAATGGGCTGACTTCAAGCCTCATGAATTTTCCACTGATATATTTCCACCGTCTGGGTGGTGAACACTCATTTTATACACTTATCTCAAGTGTTTCCTCCTCTGTTGAGTGTTTCCTGACAATTCACACTCTAAGAGTGACACTCACACTCCACACCCCCACTGGACCATGTCCTCAAGGGTCCCGTGACATGTCCTCCCCTGGTTTCTTTCCTTGTCGCCCTCTCCCGTAAGGTCATGACAGAAGAGACCCTTTCTCATTCACCTCAGTATCTATCCCCGTGACAATAAAAAATAGTGATCTGAACTACCACACCGCACAGAGGGGTATCAGAGGCATAATCGCCCAGACTTTTACAAGCAGTTTTACGGGAGATGCAGAAATGTTACCCATGCAGCCATTTGTCATCTCAACCCCCAGTAAACGTCAGTGGCATGAAGTTCCAAAACCACTTCAGTAGAGGCATTCCTGGGGCAGGGGGGCAGGGAGAGGAGAGCACTGAGCTGACGGATTTCTAATGATCAAAGGGGATGCGGGAATGAATCTCCGAATGGGCGCTCTTGAGCACCAGCTCTTTCTCTGGAACTTTAGAGGGAAGTGGGACTTCGGTGAGGGCAAGGCTGAATTTCTGCAAAAGTCGGAGGCTGACAGACCCTCACAGCCATACACATGCTCCAAAGTACCAGGCACGAGTTGGGTCTGCATATCTCTCTCTGCTCCCACTGGCCAGGGCTGTGGGACGTGAAGGCCTGGCTCTAAAGGCCTCTCCACGCCTATCACCCCACGGCCCCAGCCCAAACTTCAGGACAGCTTAGGAGAAGCCACCTCAGCCTGGCCTCCACCTTGCAGACCACATGTGACAAAGGCCAACGGTCAGTCCGTCTGAGAAGAGGGTTTTTTCTAAGACCTAGTTAAACCCTAAATCTGCAATTTCCCAACTTCGTGGGTCCCAAAACATGAAAAACAGCACCTTAACTCAATGGAAGAAACCACTTTACGTAGAAATTCCAAGACCCTGACAGACCCCTGAGGCACAAAAAGCTTTCCACCCTAAACTCCGAGGTCTGTGCCAAGACTAACCCTGCCCTGCTTAAGAGATCACGTCAGAGAAACACCCACATGCCCCTGCTCTCGCCCCGGTCCTCCCCACCAGCCCCATGACCAGGCAAGGGAGAGCCCCCCTCCCCTATAAGCATCAAGTGGTCTTAAAATTGCATAGCATTAGAACTGGAAAAGGGCTTAGAAATCATCTAATCGACGATGCAAGTGGGGAAACTAAGGCTCATACAGAGCAGGTGGCTCCCCCACAGGCAGCAGAGAGTGGCAGAGCCCAGGGCTCGGACCGTCAGCCGCCAGACGCTGTCAACTCCTCCTCATTCTCTACACTGGAATGTGGTGAAAGCCACACGGCTAATTTTGGGATTCAAAGGCAATTAGGGGAGAGCTGATAAAACCGATCTGCGGAGGATCCTTGTGCAGACATGTGGTGTTAGTCATCGCACACCAGCTCAGCCGACCTTGGTCAGCCAGATCGGGGCCTGGTCAGCTTCCCTCTGGAAGGATGCAGGGCCTGGCACTGCCCACCCACAGACTGGGGCCCTGGCAGATGAGTTCCTGTGACCTGAGGTACCCTGATAAAATGGTGACCTTTTCCAGCCCCTCTCAGCAAAGCCAAACCCTACCAGACCAACCGGAGGAAGCCAACCCCTCTCCTCACCTTTACCATTCTCCCCTTCTCCCACTCTGCTCCGGACACCCTCGCTCACCCCCTGGTCCTCAAACACAGTAAGCACACTCCTACCCCAGGACCTTTGCTCGTGGTGTTTCCTCTCATTTCCTCGTCCCTGTCATATCTCTGCTCAGATGTCACCTTCTCTGCAAAGTTGTTCCTTGGGTATAACCCCTCTCCATTCCTGATCTTTGATTTTTAAATAGCACTTTTCACATTCAAACACATTTATGGATACTTAAATTTAAAATTACAGTAAAATGACAACAAAATCACAACCATCAACCACCAAACCTAAAAAAAAAAACTAAGCAACAACTAGAACAGGAACAGAATCACAGAAATGGAGATCACATGGAGGGTTATCAGTGGGGAGTGGGAGGGGAGAGAATGAGGGAATCAGATACATAACTGGTGGGTACAAAACAGACAGGGAGAGGTTAAGAACAGTGTGGGAAATGGAGAAGCCAAAGAACTTACAGATACGACCCATGGACGTGAACTAAAGTGGGGAGGGAATGCTGGTGGGAGGGGGGTGAGGGACAGAGGAGGGTAAAAGGGAGAAAACAATGGGACAAATGTAACAGCATAATCAATAAAATATACTTAAAAAGAAAAAATAATAAAACTGAAAACTCAGTTCCTCACTTCACTAGCCACACCCATACAGCCATACACGGCTATTGGGCGTCATACCAGAGTGCAGATTTACGATACTCCTTTCATCACGGAAAGCCTTACTGGACAGCACTGACTTAGAAACCAGCTCGTTATTCCCTCTGAGCTGGGACAAAGCACTGAGTGGCCAGACGTGTTCTAGACAACTGCAGGGCAGAGGCAGACAGATTGTGACCTGGCAAAGGGTCACAAAGAGGGTTGAGCAAGGCATCAGACCGAGAATTTAGCAATCAGAGAGCTAAAACTCATCACGATTGACTCAGACCCAGCCTCCAAAAGGAATCTAGGAATTAGTTGTCTTCTTTTTTGTAATTCTTGCATAATTTTCGATTGAGGTATAATTAACATAGGGTAAGAGGTACAGGTTTTAGACATTCCATTTGATGAACTCTGTCAATGGTAACAGCCACTGAACCACTCCTAAAACAAAGTGCAAAGCGTTTCCCTCACTGCAGCAAGCAAGCTCCTTCGTGTGCCTTTTCCCACCCCTGCAACTACTTTCTGACCCCAGTTTCCAGGGATTAAGTGAGTCTTTTCTCACATTGGATGTAAATGGAATCAAACAGTATCATGCAGTTTTGTGTGGCTTCTTTTGTCAGCAGAACCTCTTTGAGACGCATCTGTGTGGCTGCAGGTGCCAGCGGTGCGCTCTGCACCGTCCTGAGTCTGAGTCGAGCGACCAGTGCCACAGCCCTCCCCGTGGAAGGTCTTCCCTAACTCAGTCCAAAGGCCTCCAGTCCATACAAGGCTTTTTGATCCAGGTTCCAAATGGAGATAGGTGGCTGAGATGCAAGAAACGGGCAAAGAAACAGGAAGAAAGTTGATCATCTCCCCTTAGATAGGTGACCATCTGCCATCATGTACCTTCAGATCAAAATTTCAGGGTAAAATGACCACAGCCAGGGAAACTGCTAGAACAATCTCTCCCACCAGTGTCTATCAGCAGCCTCTAAAAAGATCAGTCCAATCACTGATGAAGATCATGGCTGTCAGGATGTCCCAATGCAACCTTACAACCCTGTCAATCCACTGGTTAAAATTGAACGCTACCACTCTCTCCGCTACAGGACTGCATGCTTGTGTGCCCTCTAAATTCCTATGTTGGAGCTCTAATCTCCAACATGATGGTATTTAGAGGTGGGGCCTTTGGGGGTAATTAAGTCATAAGGATGGGGCCCTCATGAGTAGGATTAGCGCCCTCACAAGAACAGACACAGAGAAAGGATCTCTCTCTGCCATGTGAGGATACAGCAAGAAGGTGGCCATCTACAAGCCAGGAAGATTGCTCCCACCCGACACCAAATCTGCTAGCACCTTGTAACCTCAGAATTTCCAGCCTCCAGAGCTATGAGAAATAAATGTTTTAAATTCTGATGAAAAATGGAAGAGTAGGTAAACACTGTGGTCGCTTCCTCCCATGACTACATAAAAATTACAACTAAATTATAGAACAGTCCACCTGGAGAACCACCTGAAGAAGCTGCACAGAAGTCCTACAACTAAGGATATAAAGAAGCCACATGGAGACTGGTAGGAGGGGCAGAAACACAAAATAATCTGGTCCTATAGGCATGTATTGTAGTTGAGAAGCAGGAGGGATATCTCAGCTGCAGAGGATCCGACTCCCAGGAGCAAAGTTTCCAGCCACACACTGGGCTCCTCAGCCCAAAGCACCAGTGCTGGGAAGAGGAGCCCCCACAACATCTGGCTGTGAAAATCTCAGAGGATTCCATCCATCCAGGTGAGACAGAAAAAGGCTGTTATGAACTCAGGAATCCTCTTAAAGGACCCACACACAGACTCACGTGCTTGCAGGTACCTGCTCTGGGCTCTAGCACACTGACTGCTTTGTAGCTGCTGCCAGGTAGCCCCAGGTCAGTCCCAGGCAGCTGCTGACCCTGGCATGCACCCGAGGCCCTCCCAAAAGGCCCCGGAACCAACCTGCCAGGTGGCTGGCTTCAGACCACAATAGAGCAGCAAACCCAAAGGGAGGTCTCGGCACCCCAGACCCTGTTGGGGCGAATCCCCCTCTCTGGGGTCAGCCTCCACTCAGCAGCTCGTATGCTGTGCTCATGGCCAGTCCTCCCAAGTCAGCCTGAGGGTCAACCCCACCCACTGACGTGCCAACAGCAATCAAGGCTCAACTACAACAGGAGAGCACACACAGCCCACCTAAGGGACACTCCTGGTGCACTCAGCTCAGGTGACCAGGGAGGCTGTGCCTCTGGGCCCCAAAGGTCATCTACCACACAAGGCCATTCTGCCAAGACTGGGAGATGTAGCAGATACACCTAACAGAGAAACAAACACAAGGAGACTGCCAAAATGAGGGGATAAGGAAACATGTCCCAAATGAAAGAACAGGAGAAAACTCTAGAAAAAGAACTAAATGGACATAAGCAATCTCTCAGATACAGAGTTCAAAAAACTGGTTACAAGGATTCTCAATGATCTCAGTGGGAACTTCAACAAAGAGACAGTGAGCAGAATTAAACATGTGTCGATTCAGCCTCCCAACCTACACATTCCATCATAGCAGCCCCACAGATGGAGATACCCACCATCACCCCCACCAACAACTCGCACACCAAACAGGTGGGGGTGTGAGTTAGTGCCTACAAATCAACTTCGTCTTCCGAATGACTCACAGTATCACACGGGATGGAGGGTCCTTGTTTCTGGCTGGTCACCAGCCAGTAGCAGCTTCTTACGCTGTGGTACTGTTTCTCCCTCCTCTCTGCACCGCCCCCCTGTTTCCACACAGCCTCCTCTCAGAGTGTTTTTACTCATGGTGTTTCTCACAGGAAAATCTTCTGTAGAAATGAATTCTTTGTTTTTGCCATACCCCTTGTCACTTTAAGTTTATTCCTTATACAGTGACACCAGTGGATGCAATTGCAGGTCACAGTGAACTGTGGTCACTCCCACCAGACACAGGACCTGTCTGAAAATCCAGCGCACCCATTCCCCAAAGACCAACGCCCCCCTTCCATCAACCGTGCCACAGCACGTGGGGGCATATGGACACTCGCTTGCTTACAAATGCAAAAAAAATGCGTCCTTTGCTTTCCTAATGAGAACAAATTTCAAACCATTCTGACACTGCGCATGTTATAGAATTACCCAGGGACATGCTAGTGCTGGCTGAATAATAAATGTATATTGATTTACGGCCCCAGGTGAAATTAAAAGTCACTCTTACCCTCAGCTCTTCTTGTCCCCCACTCCCACCCCCCAGCAGATGAGAAAAGCTAGCAGATGTGGAGAAAATTATGCAGAGCACAAGCCTTCAATTTCCCCTGGTTATTAAATTATATTGACAAATTGCCATGGATTCACATCAAATGATTTCACAATTTCAAAATTAACATATGAAACCATTCTGATGTTGGGAGGGTCAAGAGCTCATGTTTACATAATAGGTAAGCAGCTGGGAGGTTTTGCAGCTGGTGGACAATGGGGTCACTGGTGGGATTCACAGACTGGGGAGCCCCGCTCCCTGGTGATTTCTGGCGGGCTGGCCCACCTGCAAAGTCTTGTGGAGGGAGCAGATGCCCAGCTCCATGGATACAGTGACGCTGAAGTAGACAGGGTCACAAGATGCCAGAGAGGACAAGGCCGTGTCAGCTGAGGCAGTATGACAGCCTCAGGGGCAAGGGGGGTGCTGTGAAGTGCTTGGCTACCACGCTAAGATGCAGCCTCATTTCTGTTAACCAAGGCATCAGTCCGATGGCTGTTTGCTAATGCCAGATAGCAAAGCACGGCTCACTGGGGGGAAGCACTGGAATCCCTGAACACCGCCATGAAATCTGACGTGAGCCATCCAGGCTGGGCTCACACACCTCCCTCCCTGGGGGACCACTGGGCATTTACAGAGAGAGACACCTCCAGGTTCCCTAAAACCAGGACCAAGCATAACCACCCCTCAGCTACCCCGTCACGGCACACAGGCACTGCGCCGTGAATAGCTCTTCTCTGCAAAGGAAGGGGGATCTTCTGGCGGCTACTTTTTGCCCCCGTTGTTGGTGTGAACACCACACCGACAACCCAGTAGAGAGTTCCTTAGATGACAGGCACAACAATCCAAGCAGATACTGTTATTAACGCCCATTACAGACGAGGCTCTCTTTCCAAAGGCTTAATAACCACTTTCATTTTAACCATAACCATCACAAGATTCCTACTGGGTAGAAATTATGACCCCAGAGAGGCTAAGTAAGCCCCTAGGGTCAGGTCACATCGCTAACGGTGTAGAAGGTATTCAATCTCCCATGTGTCGGACCTATAATCTGCTGCCCTTCATACATAAAAAATGTAGGACAATCTTCTGTCATGTTGTCTGATGGCCCTCAGTTTCAATTTTGGCTTAAAAAAAAAAAAGAATAGTCCACAATGCAAAGAACATCAGTTCATATATTAGAAAATACCTTAAAAATCAGAAGGGCCCTGGCCAGTGTGGCTCAGTTGGTTGGAGCATCACCCCAAAACCAAAGTGTTGTGGGTTTGATTCCCGGTCAGGGCACGTGCCTGGGTTGTGGGTTCGATCCCCAGTCCAGGCACATACAATCCCGTTTGGGTGTGTGGGAAGCAACCAATCGATGTTTCTCTGTCTCCCTTGCTCTCTCCTTTCCCTTCTCTCTAAAAGCGATGAAAAAATGTCCTCAGGCAAGGATACCAAAAAAAAAAAAACCAGAAGGAATTCCTATTAAAGATCATGGAATGAACACACATATTCAGCTTTTGTAAGGCCACTAAATGGCAGCGTAGGAATTTTTTTTAAGGCATGAACCTACAAGGCAAATGGAAACAAGAGAAGGACAACAGCCACCAAATTGTGTGAACTGGAAAAGATGATGAATGAGTAAGTGTGCGGGGAGCAGTGGAATCCTAGGGCAAGGGGGAGGAGGTAGAGAAGCAAGATGCCCAAACCCCACAGACTCAGGAATCCATGCCACGAGGCACTCCTGGAACAGGGGTAAAAGAGGTGAAACTAAAGCAGGCAGATTAATGAACAATGTCCTTCAGAGGCCCCGAGCCCCTCCTCCACTGGACGCAGTGTGATGGCAGGGCCCCCAGCAGGCGGGAATGTGCATTCACTGCAGGGATCAAAACAGAGGGTCTCTGCCCTGGGCATGTGGCAGGTGGGGCTGACGGCAGGGCCACTGCCGTGAGAAGTGTGGGTTGAGGGAGTTTACCTTGTATCCTGCCATAGTGACTAGACCAGGAGAACAGAGAAAATTATTTAAGTAAAATGTACAGAGTTATAGAGAAAACCAATTATATTTGCAAACAATAAGACTGTTTTGGTGATAGAAGTATTTCTTTCTTTTTTAAAAAATATATTTTTTAAAGATTTTATTCATTTCCAGAGAGAGGGGAAGGGAGGGAGAAAGAGAGGGAGAGAAAGATCAGTGTGTGGTTGCCTCTCACGTGCCCCCTACTGGGGACCTGGCCCACACCCCAGGCATGTGCCCTGACTGGGAAGCGAACCAGTGACCCTTTGTTTCACAGGCCGGTGCTCAACCCACTGAGCCACACCAGCCAGGGCTAGTAATAGAAGTGTCTCTAAATTAATGTACTAAATAGCAAAATCCAATAACATCTAATAAGTACAGTAATTTTAAGTTGTGATAAGCACAAAAGATATTTTGAGATATCTGCCAAGCCAATCTTAAGTAAAAAATATAATTTTTTAATTTTATTGGTGAAAAAATTACAAGTACTCTTATATTACAACTGTGTTATACTATCTAATTTTATAATGGAAGAAACTGCTAAATTTTAGATATAGATGAAATAAAAACAAAGACAGTTTGTTTTCAATTAAAGTTTATGGACCCTCTAAATTCCATCCATGGCCCCAAACACCAGTTTAAAAACCCCTGCGCTTAATTTAGATCATATCTGATAAGCCTCACCCACACACAGGCATAAATACATTCTTCTCAAATGTAATCAGACAGCCAATGTTCACCAGACTTTCGGGAAGCTGCCCAATATGAAAGACAGAGATCTAAAAAACAGAATAATGTCACTTGCCAACAATGGTATGCAGAGAGATGAAAACATTTTAAATTATCGTTAACATCATTAGACATAGAAGATACTATACTTTCATATGAGAAAGATGCTGTAAAGAGAACACATCAGGGAAAGAAGTTCTTAGAATTTATGACATAGCAACAGAAATGTACAACTTAAAAAGCATCAGAAGATAGGGTGGAGGGAGTCTCTCAGGAAGAACAACAACACAAAAAGGAAAACATAGGAGAAAAAATTAGAAGACCAGACCAATATTTGAATAATACAAAGTCTAAAAATATATAACAGAAAAAACAACAGTAAAAAAAAAATCATTAATAAAATAATTCAAGAAAAACCTTCCAGGATTAAATGACATGAGTTAAACCCTCACCAAGGTTAAAAATCGTACACTTTCAGAACACCGAGGACAAACAAAAAGATCCTACAGCTTCCAATGAGGACAAACAGGCCTTAAAAAAAAGGATAGGTTATTACAATACCGCTATGACTTCTTGAAAGCAATATTAGAAACTAGAACAGTGGATTAATGCCTTCAAAACTCTAAAAGTAAACTCATTTCCACCCAGGCAAACTACCAAGTAAAGTGTGAAGATAGAACACCAACATTTTCTGACATTCAAAGTCTCAAAAATTTTGCTTCCCTTCTATCTGTTCCTAGGAAGCTACTGGAGGATGTGCTTCTCCAAAACAATGGAGTAAGCCAGGAAAAACGGCAACAGGGGATCCAGTAAGACACATTTACTTTCTCCTAAGAGAAAGCAAAATGAATTCCCAGGATTACAACGAATGGGACCCTAAGCTGAGGACCGTGGCGCCAACCCAGAGTGTGAGCATACACACGTGTGCGTAATTGACGTTATATATCCATGTATTAGTACGAGAGAACGACAATGTAAGGCAAGAAAGGAAAAAACAAATCATGTAAGACTCCTGGGCTCTGCTATGAATAACAGTTACAATGTGAATAATAACAATGATGAATATTGATCTGATCAAAATAACAATGTGACTGCACTGGGAAGTAATTAGGAAATGACTAGAGGACTACGCAGAACAGGATGTCAAAAACATCATGCCAATAACTGAGGAAGCAAGAGGAGTGACAACCTACGCGTGTTTCTTAGAGATGCGGAGGCTGAAAGGGTTATACATAGTTGTCTCTAGGGAGAGGGTTACTTTTTATGATGTCTTACAGAATAACTGGCTATTTGAATTATGGCATATACACGTACAACTTGGATAAAAATTGAAATTCAATGCGAGGGAACTATTTCAGGGCAGAGGAAGAGAACCGGCAGGAGAGAGAAGATGAATGCAAGGAACTGGCTTCGTGCTGGGGGCTGGCTAAGCAAGGGGGACACCCCCAGGGCCACCTGCCAGGAAGGTCGAGCTGGGGGGACTCTGGCAGGGGCCACAGCTGCTGTCCGCAAGCAGCAGAATTTCTTCCTCCTCAGGGAAGCCTCAGCTCTTACAACCTTTCAAATGACTGGATCAAGCCCACTC
Source organism: Macrotus californicus (assembly GCA_007922815.1). Taxonomy (NCBI): domain Eukaryota; kingdom Metazoa; phylum Chordata; class Mammalia; order Chiroptera; family Phyllostomidae; genus Macrotus; species Macrotus californicus. The sequence continues at coordinate 69,068 of VMDR010003616.1, forward strand.
AGATTATCAAGGGTAATCTTATAAAGTCAACTGATTATACGTATCAATCACTTCTACAAAATTCCTTCCCAGCAACACATGCATTCGTGTTTAGTTGAGTAACTGGAGACTACAGCCTAACCAGTTGATACGTAAACCTGGCGACACATTCATGTTCCTGGCTCGTGCGTGAGGTGGCCACCCCAGGAGCTCTCACTGATGGTTCCGTCAGTAAAGAATCTGAAGAGCTTCTCACACTCACACACAATCAGAGCTCCAACCGAGGTCCTTACCTGGCAGAGTGTAGGTTGGGCCAGACATGTTAACCACCTCGCACCTGATGTTAGGTCCCAAACGAGGCAATGTGGAAGATCGCCATGCAGGACACACTTCCGCACAAACTAACTTGGCCAGCTTCTTACGTAAGTGACCGTTTTGTCTCTCTCGTCCTCCCAACTTCAGGAGGTGGGCACTCACATTAACGTCTTATCTGAGGAAACTGTCACCAAAGGAGTGAAGTAACTTGCCCAAGTCTCACAGTTCATTTCCACGGGAAGTCTTGGCCCCAGAGTTCACTGGTTCAATTTTGCTGGCAAGTTCTACTAAAACTTAAAGGAATGAATAATTCCTACAGTACAGCCAGTATTCCAGGGCACAGAAAAGGAAGAAAAGCTACATCACAGATGAATCAGATCATGTATGTTCCAAATGTCTGTGAAAATGGTGACTTTTATGTTACGTGCATTTCACCCCAATCAAGAAATATCAATCTTGAATAAAAAAGAGAAAGAAAAGCTAGGTCACTCATTATATGCAGGGTGGAGCAAAAGTAGGTTTACAGTTGTTCTCATGGAAAATAATACAATGATTAATAAATAGTAATATAGGAATAAACTCGGTTTCATGTGATCACAACTGCAAACCTGCTTTTGCCCCCCCC
>VMDR010003617.1:0-69982 GCA_007922815.1 Macrotus californicus
GAGGTGTTGACAGTGGCCACTGAGTTCCTTTGGGCCTGCAAGCTGGAGGCAGGAGCATGTCAGGGCAGGCCCTGCAGGCCTGTAGCAGTGTGAGGCCTACATTGCATGGAGCCCTTATACCCTGAGGTCCAGCTTAGCCCCCAGCTCCTGTAGGGCCCTTTTGATTCTGGCCCTTCTTTCTTCATCTCCTTCCCTTCTCTAGGCTTCTGTGAAAATTGGCTGTCCAAATCCTTGATAAGTGCTGTCTCTTGCTTTCTCCTCAGCATGTGTATTCTCTGGAGCTGGGCTCCTTGTCCTGAGTTTCAGTAGCTTCCATGCAATTCAGTAAAGGCATGTTGACCTGTCATGGGGGTTCCTGGCAGGGTGGCAAACCTCACTGTCCCAGAGGGAGCAAAGGAGGCAGAGCTAGAAGGCACAGCTCTCCTGCTGAGGTGGTCATAAACTCCTGGTCAGTGTCAGTCTTAGCTGTTCCCAGCACGTGAGGTTGTCAGAAGGCTGAGTGATGCTAAGGCAGCTGTGAAGATTAGCAACCGACTGGGCAGTGAGAAACAGGCCTCTGGTTGCAGGAGGAATTTGTTGAGCTTAGCAACTAGAGTTGAGGAGCAAAAAGAAAATTATCGTCATGTCAGTATTTATTTTTAGTATTGAAGTACCATGCTCTGTTAACAGGACGTGCTTAGTATCAATCCCCGTATTTTGCTTAAAAGTGTTTATGTTAAAAAGACTTTATGAAATTAAAAAGGCAGCGATTAAAACTAAGTGGTTCAGATGCACAAAATCTGGACACACTATAGAATGTCCAATAAAAATTTAATTCATATGCTCTGGCCAGGTGGCTCAGTTGGTTGGAGCATCGTCCCGTATACCTAAAAGGTGGTTTAACCCCTGGTCAGGGGTATGGTAGGCAGTATTTCTCTGTTTCTCTTTCTCTCTCTCTCTCCCCCCCTCCCCCTTTCTTTCTCTCTAAAATCAGTAAACATATCCTTGGGTGAGGGTTAAGAAAAAACTTAAATGCATAAGAATTTAAATACTAAGCATAATAATGACTATTCCTATATAGGTTAGTAGATAAAATAAGTAAAATGAAAAGTTTTACTCAAAATTAAAACACTAAAATGTATTAAATTGACTATAGTTACTACATTCAAAATTAAACTTACTAAAATGTAAAATGCAGTGAATGCGCTTTTAAAATGCACATCATCAGTGACTTGATTTCAGTGCATTTCTGTGTAACTTCTTTCTGTACTGAAACCTAACTCTGAGACCACTGAACTGCACCTCTTTTCTCTTCTTCCATCTCCAAATCCCACCTATTGTTTGATAGTGAGGAACTTTTTTGGTTTTGGACAGATTGTAGCCATTTAATTGCTAATGTGCTGTGGTTTTGGACTCAGACAGCATTTCCTGTTTGTCTTTGTTTTCAACCACTAGTTTGGAAATTAGTGTCTGTTATTAGTTTCTTTGAAGGGGAGAGGAAGAGTTTTCAGGCAGAAGTTTTGGTTTATTCCTTGGTTTACTTTCTCTTCCTGAAGGTTGTGAAGAGAGAGAAAAACCCTTCTGAAGGAGGAAACCTAGGTGTAGGTAAGTCTCAGATATAAATAGTGGAATGGAGAAGCATGTGGTTTTGAATGCTTTTGTACCACACAGGAGCTATGTTATTGTGTTTCAGTTTTTCATCTGTGAAAGGTTAACAAGGCCATGTTTCCTCCTTATTCCTGCCCCCGCCCCCACGAGAACCAAATTTGTGCGTGGCTTAGTTTGCAACATGTTTCTCTGCGCTGTCTCAGGCCTTTCAGACTCTTTTGGACCTTGATCCACAGGAATAAATACATCTTACATTGTGTCTCAATACAGGGTTGCGTATATAAATCACTTTGAAGCAAAAGTTTCATGAAGCAGTAATTTTACTATCCGTGATACATTCAAAAGTTTTCTGTTTGATTCTTATTCTACTTATGTAAGCTTTTATTGAAGTGTAATGTAATATGGAAATGTGTCCATATCATAACTATATAGCAGGGTGACTGTTCACAAAATAAGCACATCTCTGCACCCTGCTCCCCCACCCCCCGTCAGACTAAACATTACCAGCACCTGGAAGGCTCCCTAGTGATTTCTTCTGATTAGTTCCTCTGACTTCTGGCATCATATTTTATTCTATTTCTTTCCAGATGTGATCTACTGAATTGATTTCAAGAACCAGTAGGGCTCGACACACATCTCGAAAAACACAGACTTATTTTATCTCTCCAGTGCCCTTGAGATGGGGTATGTTTCTGTTTTATAGATGAAAAACCAAGGCCCAGGTGGGATGTGATTTCTTCAGGATCACACAGCTAGTACTGGTTCCCCTTTCCTCATGCCTGAGATGCTCTTCTCCCCGAGACAGTGTCTTGCTTCATTGGAAAGTCAGTTGCAGCCTTTTTTGTTTTTTGTCTGGTTTTTCACTCCGTCTTGTGTTTACAGGATTGATATTCATTATTAATGTAGCTTTAGTGAGTTCTGATATTACAGTTAAGTACTGAGAATGTTTTTGTGCATATGAGCTATGTACATTTGTTCACTGCTCCGGAGGTTGTATGGTTTGAGGCTTTTAATGAAGCCTCCTCCACTTCCTAGAATGAAACCCTCAGGGGCATGGTTGGCTTGCAGGTGTGACAAATGGCTTGGACTGCATGCTCCCAAATTTTCCCTCCTACCCCCCCCCCCCCCCACTGTGCAGTACAGTACTTTGCTGACTTCCTTGCCTGTAGAAACCTGTGGATAGATTTCTTCCCATGGCTTGTCTCCCGTAGGCTCCAGAACACCTGCCTGCAGGGCAGACATGCTGAGCTGTCCTGTCATTCTCCAGCCTTTCTGTGAGGCCACTGCTTCTAGCCAAGACCTCTCGGAGCAAATGCTCTGGAACAGTTGAGGCTGTTGTGTCAGTCTATCCCAAGATGTCCTTGATTGGGCAGTGGGCCTGAGGACCCTCTCAGCTGTGAACTTGTCAACTGTTCTGGCTCTGTCCATTTCTAGCGTAGGCCTAATTCTGAGAGCCATGGCCTTCTTAGTTCTCCCTTGCTAGTTCTCTGAGTGAGAGACAGCTTGGGAAGGCAGGTATGCCGATGGCCAGTGGCCTGATAGTGAGGGAGGATAAACTGTAGGGTTCAAACCTGAGCACTAAAGCACAGGGCGTGTATTGTTGGGGCAGACGGCTTCTTCATTCATTAGCTCCAAGGGCCTGCGCAGGTGGACGAGCAATGAAGATTCAAGATGTTAAAAGCAAGACAAGTCCCAAATGCATCACGTAGGCCAAGCCCCACGTCACCAAGCTGAGACCTGACAGCTTTTGCTCTCCCAGAAACAGAATGTTAAACTAGTCAGCCAGGAATGGCTTCATCAGTACTAGTTAGGTAATTTGCCTGGTAGGCCCTGCCACCCCCTCAAGGAAAGTGCCCTTGAAATACTCTGCCTGCCTGCTTTTTTATTTTTGCCCAGCCTACCCTCTGTGCTCCCCGCCCTTCTACCTATAGAAGTGTCATTTTGTCCAGCTCCTCAGAGCCCCTTTCTGTCTGCTGGATTAGATATCGCCTACTTCATGAATCATTGAGTAAGCCAATAAGCTCTTTAAAATTTACTAGCTTGAATTCTGTGTTTTAACAGAGGAAATACAGGACAGTGTCCTGTTGTCCTCGTTGCCGAGATGTACAGTAATCTTTGGGCAGAAGACTGGCTGCCCAAACATTTAAAAGAAAGCCATTTAAAAAAAATTGATGAAGCAGCTGACATTAGTTTTTTTCAGAGTGTCACTGTGGATTAGCAGGGTTGTTTTTGTTGTTTTTTTTTAACATCAGATTACTGAAGTGTTGAGGTTTATTCTGTTCATTGACCTCAACCCTCAGCTGAGTCCGAGTTGGGTAGAGACAACAGCCAGCCTGTTCACAGTGTGAAGATTGAGTGGCCGCTACTGTTGCATTTGTTATTAAGATGGTGAGTTATTTCTTTTTTAGTTAATGTACCTGACTGCCTTTGCTTGGAGCAGAAACCACCTTGGCAGGGCACTCAGCGTCTGGGAGCCCCAGGTGCAGGAGGCAGGTCCAGGTGGACCTTGCCTCATTGAGACATTCACTTTGTTGTGGTCACCTGGAACCAAACCCATGACATCTCTGAGCAATGCCTCTGTATCCTTTTGGCAAGAGTCCTGGAGGGAAAGCAGTCAGCAGCTCTTAGGATTTTTGAGATTTTCTTCTTATTCTGCTACTCACCTTTATTCTGCACGTTTGATGGCTCATGCTTATGACTTTCCTAAGACTTTCACTTTCCTTCCACCTATGGAACCTGAAAATGTATGTAAACATGGTAAGATGGGGATATTCTGTGTGAAGTGGCTGGCTGTTGCGGTGTGATATTTATGCCTGTCATTTTATTTAAAAGATTTTATTTATTTATTTTTAGAGAGAGGGGAAGAAAGGGAGAAAGAAAGGGAGAGAAACGTCTGATGTGAGAGAGGAACACTGATTGATTGCCTCTCGCACTTCACCAACTGGGGACCTGGCCCCCAACCCAGGCACGTGCCCTGACTGGGAATGGAACTGGTGACCGTTTTCGGATTGACCACACCATCCCAGTGAGCCACACCAGCCAGGGCTATGACTGCCATTTTAACTTACAGACTCAGAAGAGGAGAATTCCTTCGTTATTCCTTAACCTGTTGTCTTCTCTCCCTTCCTCCCTCTGTGAAGAAACATTTATTGAGGACCTTCTGTACGCCAGGCAGCATTGCAGGCTGTGGGAATATAGCAGTGAGAAACAGAAGTACCTTCCACATGGAGTTTGTGTTTCAGTAGGGGAAGCAGACAAGTGTGTAGGAATTTCAGGTGATAGTGACGTTAGGAAGAAGAATAATGGAGGTGTTTCTTAGTGTGAGAGTAGCATCTGAAAATGTTAGCTTTGGAAAATGCTTTCCAATATGCAGTCCAATTGGCTCAGAGGACAGATGGGTGACCCTGCTTGGAGGAGCATTTCCCACTATTCAGGGGAGAAGAGTGAAAATGTGCAGGATCGAACCATCTAGGGCTCTAAAAGGTTTCCCTACACCTTCTTACTCATTATTCCTGGCAACACATTCATTGCTGCCTGGAAATACAGCTCCTCACTGCCCTGGGTTTTATGGGTGCCCCCCGGGGGCTCCCCTCCCCTCAATTATTTTAACCTTTGGGATGGGCTGAAGTCATAGCCCTTTTAGTTATTAGCTGCATTTGTGTAACTGTAGCTTTAGGGTTGTTTTCCCTACACTAAGAGTGGTGGCACCCATTATTCTAGGCCTTTATAGATAAAGATTGATGCTGTGAATTAAATCCAATCAGCTTGAAAAAACACTCTGAGCTTTTACCAGATTCAAGGCAAACAAATATGAATAGGGCAGTTCTTATATTTGATGAGTTTGAGACCCAGCTTAGATTATGGAAAGTGCCCTCTTACTCTCTGGAAGTGAAATGGTTCATAGCCAGAGTTAGGTTTTAGAAAGCTGGATCTCCCACTAGCTCTTTTGTCCTTTTGCGTCCTTTCTCTGGGACTCTTTGGTGTGGAGGGCAGTTACCTGTGGAGGGACTTTAAGTGCAGCGGTCCATCTGGAGCAGCCGAATGCATTTTCTGTAAATCTCATTATATGAGGCTTTGGAGTACAGGGTGTGGCCATATTGGGGATGATTCTAAAACTTCACAATAGGGCTCCTGTTTGATCCTTTGTTCAGACAGCTGAACTTGTTCAATGGAGTCAGCGTTAGAAAAAGCTAGAAATATTTTCTTTGCAATTCCTAACACTGCGCGCGCGCGCACACACACACACACACACACACACACACACACCCACACACACCCCCCCCCCCCCCTTCTCCCCACCCCACACACCTACTTGGCTTTTTCCGTGAGAATGATACATAGGTCCCTGACACTGTTATTAAGGAAAAACCAGTAATTTCTCTCCTGGGGATGTGCCTGTAAGTAGAGGAGTCAGTTTCCTGTCAGCTGCCACAGGGCTTGATTAAGAAGATACAAGCGGATATTTAGCAGAAAGGTTAGACTCCGTCTGATGACTTGTCCAGGACAAGGGCTGTAATTTGCGTCTAAACCAGTGCAAAGCACAGTTTGTGGAAGTTACGGAGTCACTCAGTAAGTGGCACTGACGAATTTGCATGCAGCACCAGTGTGAAAGGACAGAGCTGTTAGGGGCATAGCCAGCCAGGGCAGTCAGGACAGCAGGTCCTCGAATCACGCTGTTCCGTGGTTTTCGTTATGACACTGATGAGGCTGGAGGAACTTCACTCTTGTTTATATTAATTAGCCTATGGTGAAATTGGTTTCTTGATATGTCCTTTCTTTGCAGTTCTAAGAACTTACTTGACAACGTAAGTGAGGACTTACTGTACTACCTTTTAATGAAATTGCCTTGTAAATGAAAAAGAGAAGAAAGAGCCTAGTGAATGGTACCACTTATTTTCTTTCCCTAGTTGTTACGTCCTTTTAGGCAAACATGAACAGAATGTTAATATATTTTCTTCAGCAAGGTACAAAACTGAATTGGCATCAGATAAAGAAATGGGGTGTGGGGTGGGGTGAGTCCCATCTGCTTGGAGCCCAGTTGACAGAATGCCCAGGGCTCCTGTCCAGCCTGGTCACAGCCACACTTTTTTTGGTCAAGCTCTGACCATCACCACTTGTAGGTGTCACTGTGGGAGGTTTGAGAAATACTGAGATCGGAGGGTGGGCCCCTGATACCAAGAGGTGGCCCAAAGGGAGCCTCAAAGGGAGGCTCCCCAGTCAGCTTTTGTAAGCCCAAGGCAGGCCTTCAGGAAAGCCTAGAATTGGGAAGGAATGGGATGAGGGAGGGTTTTTCACCTCGAGAACGCAGTGTAAATGAGTTCTGCAGGTGCAGTGTTAGACCTAGCCAGGTCTCTCCCCAGACCAGAAGCAGCTAGGCCTTGATCATAAGGAGCTTCCCCTCTTGCCCTGCTGCTTCTCTGGTCCTCCCTTGCTGTCTTTTCTTGCTTCTGTTGGAGGGAGGCTTCTGTGCTGCTGTGAGCCCCAGGTTGGTGCTGGTGTTGGCTTCTGGGCAGCTGTGGCTGGGAGAGGGGCCCTGGAAGGCTGGTGGGGGGGCCTTCGGAGCATGAGTTTCTTTGACAACAGGCCTTACGTGAGCCCTTGGTACCCAGGAGTCTCCATGTGTCCATCACCTTCAGTGCTTCTGCCTTTCCCTGTAGGATGTAAGGGAACCAGCAGGAAGGAGGCCTCTGGAGGCCTCTGAGGGAGATTTTTTCTCTTCTTTTCTTTTTTTAAAGATTTTATTTATTTAGAGAGAGGGGAAGGGAGGGAGAAAGACAGGGAGAGAAACACCGATGTGTGAGAGATACATCCATCAGTTGCCTCTTGCACTTTCCTAACTGGAGGCCTGGCCCTGCAACCAGGCATGTGCCCTGACCGGGGATCAAACTTGTGACCTTTTAGTTTGCAGGCCAGCACTCAATCTACTGAGCCACCAGACAGGGCTTTCTCTTCCTTTCAAAGCACCACTTTTGTTTCCTGTTTACACCAGCACCACAACCCCCTTGGGAAATGGCTAAGGGAGTAGGGGAAGATGGGTGGTGATTAAGATAGAAGATAGAACATGAGAGACCAGGTCTGTGCCACTCAGCCTCTTATCTGGGCTCTTGGATTAAAAAGGAGTGAGGGAGAGAGGGAAGGAGGGAGGGAGGAAGGAGGGGATGTTTGTGGAGGCTGGGCTGAGACAGCTTGAAGCAGCAAGGCAGCCTCTCCCTGCTTCCCTTTGCTCATCCCAGAACTACTGAGCTGGGACCTCAGACCCAGCACTCAGCAGGGAGGGGGTGGGAGCGGGCCCTGGTCTGGTCCTGCTTCGAGGACCACCGAGAAGGCTGTGGTGTGGGTCTTGGCACGTGAGCTGGAAATCAGAGTGGGTTCTTTCGTACTCTCAGTACAGTCTGGACACTGGTCTATGGTGGGTCAAGTAGAATTAATTATCTTACTATTTCAGCAAATCCTCGGGTGCCTGTTATGTGCCAGACGCTGCTTGGCGCAGTGGGAAATGAGATTCCCACAGCTGCTGACACTTATGCGATATTTTTGCCGTGTGTCCCAGCTTGCACAAACTAAGTTCTATACATGTACTGATAGGTCCATTATAAAGCACGCACTGGAAAAAAATGTGTGAACAAGATAAATAGAAAATAAGTTCTCCTATTTCTTCCCACACTTCAGTGGATTGCTTTGCACACAGACCCCTTCGGAGAGTACTGGTATGCATTGCTGCATTTGTGTTTCAGACCTCCATCTGCACGGTAGCTTTGGAAAGAGGATCAGTTTTGAGTTGGGGCTGCCTACTGGGTGAATTGAAGGTGGAAACAGGAAACGAGGCAGGCGGATGCCGAGCTCACATAATTGGTTAGCACATGGGTCTCAGCAAGGTCTGTTGACCACCATGCCTTCCCCACTCCACCCTTCCTGGGAAGGGTACCTGCGTTGCCTGGGGTGGGTATTGAAGGTTCTTGTGCTCCTGTCCTGTGTTCTGTGGTAAGGGGACTGAGGGGTGGAGGGTGTTGCCATTCAGTCTCTTTGTAGTTTTTATAGACATTCATTGATGTTGCCTTTGGTTATCCCAACAACCATCCAAGACGAGGGACCATTTCTGCACTGGAAAGACCGGAGAATGGAGGCCTGTGCCGAGCGTAAGGAGCAAGAGAGCTGGGCCCTGGGCCCTCCCTGGCTGGCTGCTGCCTCCTTCTGCAGAAAGTCTTCCATCCCATCGGCCTGTCTTGCCTTCCCCTGGAGGAACAAACCAGTGAACCTCCTGGGCACCCCTGACTCTTGGTTTGGCTTCGATGATTAGGCCTTCAGAGTAGAAGCCTTTTAGGAAGGGAATGCCCGTTAAGACTAGGCTTCTGACAGACTTTTCTTCTGGGAGAGGACTTGGCTCCAGGTCCTTGCTTCCTTCCCGGCCCACTGTGGAAGCTGCACCAGCACTTGACCTCTTCTACTCAGGCATTAGCCGCCCAAGTGGCAAGGCCTTTGCCTGTGGGGTGGGGAGGATCTAGAATGTTCTAGGCCTCTCCAGGTTCTTTTATTTGTGTTCACTTGGCCAGCTCTCCTGTGACACTTGGCTGGGTCAGGGCAGCAGTTGAGGGGAGGGTCGGGAACCCAGAGGGCTGGCTGACTTGCCCCCTTCCCCATCCATGTCTTCCGAGGCTGTACCCTTTCCTTCTCTTGCACAGGAACTTGCCTTTCTGCTGGTGGGAGAAGGTTGTCTGTGTAGGTGTAGGTCTCCTGCTCAGTGGGAGCCTCCAGAGAAAGGCTCTTTTTCAGAGGCCTCAGGTGAGGCCTGGGACCCTGGCGTTACTTGCTTACAGGCAGGTAAAACCTAGGAAGTAAATCTCCCCTTCGGGTTTGTTTCTTTAGGGCATTTGCTTAAATTCTGAGTTGTTCGTCACAGGCTCCCTGAGCTCTTGGTAATGGCAGCAGCCACAGTGTCTTTGTAACAGTTCTCCATCTACTGCTTCTGCCTCGTGATGCCCTGTTCACCTCACCCATCCTAGCAAGGAAGGGGAGGAGTCACATTTGGCGACAGTGCAGGGAAGGGAGCTGGACTAACATTTATAAAAGGGCCTGGAAGGCCCGGGAGGTGGGAGGGGAATTAGTGCAGAGCCGGAGCTCCTGCCCCTCCCCTGGCTCTGTCTGGCTCCTTCCTGCCCTTCCTCACCCGAGGAACCAGCAGCCTTTGTGAGTCTCCTTGACAACAGGATGGATGAGTTAAAAATAACCTCGTGCTGGGGCTTCAGTGTGTGTGTGTGTGTGTGCGCGCACATGCTGTACACAGGCACATGCCTGCTCACTGCTGTGCTCGAGCTCAGCCCTTGTGGCTTCAGGATGCGTGCGGAGAGCCTCTGTTGGGAGGCCTCTGCAGGGCCCCCATGCTCTCATGTTGAAGGCCCTCGGTTTGGGGTCAGAATCCCGACCTCATATTACTGATACAGATGGGGTGTGGGTGGTAATGTTAAGATAAAGAATGGAAAGCTGTTGAATGCCTCATCTTCATTCATTCTAACTGGAAACGTATAATTTTGGAGGTGCTGCTGTTTCAGAACTTCTTGGGGTGGTAGAATGAGACACAGCCCTGGGAGGGGGTTTGGCTGTATCCCTTCAGTGAACCGTTACAGGTAAAGAGGGCCCTTTGTGGGCCTGTTTTATAAGGTAAGGACACGGAAGTACAGAGGCACTTGTGTTACTTGCCCAGAGCCACCAGGCTCAGCTATGGCAGAGTAAGGAGCAGTGATCCCATCATCAGAAGCTATAGCTCTTTCCCTGAGATCTGATTGATGAGATTCCCTGTTAGGTCTTTTACCAAAGCAAGTTGTCTCTTGTATGAGTGATCTTGTACTAAAGACCTTTTGTTTAGTGGTGTTATCACAGTCCGTGATGTAATTTAGAAATAGCTGTTTCCATGAGGGCAGGGCCTGGGCATCTCTTTTCCATACCTGGAATTAACTCCTTGCTTCCTCCTTCCATCCTTCCATCCATTAGTATTTTGCTGTGTGCCAGGCATGGGGATGTCATGAGAACAAGGTATCTTGGTTTCTATCTTTCGGGACCAATAGACAATGACAAAGATCTCCTTCCTTTCAAGTCCCCATTGTGGCCAGTGCCGAGAGGGAGACAGTCTGAGTGTTAGAGGGAACAACTGGGGTGGGGTTGGGGGTGGAGGTGGGGTTAGAGAAGGCTGGGAGAACTTACGGGTTAGTGACACAAAGTACTTAAGTCTGCGATGTATAAAAATTTCCTACCAATAAGTACAAAGGAAATGCACCCTGGCTGGTATGGCTCAGTTAGAGCATCGTCCTGTAACTGAAAGGTTGCGGGTTCGATTCCCAGTCAGGGCACGTACCTTTGTTGTAAGTTCAGTCCCTGGTCTGAGCGCATACAAGAGAACCGATTGATGTTTCTCTTTCACTTTCAAGGTTTCTGTCTCTCCCTTCCTCTCTCTCTAAAAGCAATGAAAAAAAAAGTCAAAAAGGAAGGCAGAAAACTTGGTAGAAAACTGGCCAGTGACTTGACAGACACTTTACAAAAGAAGATACTCCAGTGGCCGTTTACTGGCCATTTGAAACGGTGCTGTATTTTATATATTTATTAATTAGAGAAATTTAAATTGTTAGTACAACTTAAATGTGTTTGCCCATGTGTATAATGAAATCTTTGAAGATGTGGTAAAATATCCTTTTGCCACTTCTAGTTTACTTCATTTTGAATTTCTTACTGAAAAAATAAAATGGATCCCAGGACGCCTAAATAAAAGGAAATCTAGTGGGTCAAGCCCTGGGTCAACAGGTGATTTGGGGCCAGCCGTGGAGCTTCTCAGAGCCCGTGTCTTCCTTTGTACCTAGGGACCTTCCTGTGCTTCCTTCCTTCTTCCCAGAACTGCTCCGAGGTTCACAGCTATGGCGGAGATGCTCTAAAACTGTGAAAGGCTATATAAATACTAGTAGCGTTGTTACTGTCTCGTTCTACGTGACATGATTTCTCTTCCATGTCTTCTCACAGCGATTATTTTATATTCCCTTAAGAAATAAAAGCTCCGAGTAGTAGGAGCAGGAATGAGGCCAGATGAAATCTGGTTACAGCCCCCTTTTGCATTCTTTGGATACAAAGGAGCCCCTCTCTTGCTCTTCTGGATGTTCCCTGTCCCCCGCGCCCCTGTCAGGCAATGGGGATTGAGGAGATCAAGCCTGTGCTCTCCTCCCGAGGTACAGATGGGTGTCTCTCTTGCAGTAGAGAGCGGGCCACCTTGGCACCCATCAGAACAGTGTGAGGATCGCTGTGAGTCCCATCTGTTATGTCACCTGACTCTGCCAGTTCTTCAGGCCCAGTCTGGGTCTTTCCCCCCAGATCTCCTATAACAGGCGGGTACTTCTCAGTATCCTACTCAACATTTTTGACCTTTTCCTCTTCTGTTTTTCTGCTGTGTAGGAGTCGGAGCCAGAAGCGAAGGTCGATGGAGAGACAGCATCGGACAGTGAGAGCCGAGCAGAAGCGACTCCCCTAGTAGCCTCTGTAGACGATACCCCAGAGGTCCTCAACAGGGCCCTTTCCAACTTGTCTTCAAGGTAACCTGGCTCAGTGATGCCAGTGCTTGTTGGGGGCCTTGTTGGCATGTCCCAGGGCCGTGGAAGACTCAGGCCCTCAGAGAGCCTGTGGTCTTGTGGTGGGAGTCCACTTCTATCAAAGCGTGTGGGACAGGCCTGCCCACTGGCATTGACCATAGGCCCCCTGCCTCTGCCCAGGACCTCACTGAGCATCATCTTAACAGCAACTGCAAGCATAGCCTGGCAGGGTCTTGCAGTTGGAGGGTGCTCTGGGCTGGCCTGGAAGGGACAGTCCAAGGAGAAGGAAAGGGTGGACAGAGGGGTGGTGGTGGCCAAGGCTGCAGACACCATTTCCTTATGAGGGAAATGGTCCCTGGACTTTGTGACTGATGGATGGGCTGCTTTTCCCAGAGGAGCCCATGTTTCCAGTTCAGAGTTTAGTTTTTCCTTCTCCCACGCATGTCCATTGTGGACATTTAGAGTTCTGGAAGGATTGAGAAACATCTTAACTTGAGTGAATCCAGGGTTGAAATTCTGGTCCCTTGAGACTCTGGTCTCTCCAACGCCAACTGCATGGTAGATTGAAAACACAAACTGTAAGACCCCAAAACATTGTCTAAAAGGGTTTCTTTGTGTGCCTCCCTCACGTGTCCCTCTGAAAGGCTGTGTTATGCAGTGTTTAGGGGCACGGGTTCTGGGGCCAAGCTCCCAGGGCGGAAATCTCAGCTTAACCACTTCGCAGCTGTGTGACCAGCACATCCAGCTCCTCGCCTGTAAGAACAGAGAGTGTTGAGGGCTGAATGAATTAATATATGTAAAGACCTTATAAAGGTGCCAAGTGTCTGTTTGTGATAGCTGTCACTGTCATTGTTGGACCTTGTTCTCACCACAACAGTGCAGCAGTAGAGCAATGCAGGATTCTGCTGGAGGAAATGTTTGTAGAGTTTTCCCCCCGGCCCCCAGTACAGACAGCCGGAGAAGCTGTTGAAATAGATACAGAAGTAGAGGGCACCTCATTTCCCTTGGGCATTTTGCCTGTTAGGTGTGGATGAGGCATTGGCTGCAGTGGCCCTGCTCCTACCAGCGTGTGGCTAGTTCCCCTGTCCCAGTGAAGGAGGTGCTCCTGGAAAGGACTGCCTCAGGCCCTCTCCTCCCAGGAACAGCCGTCCCCCTTGGGCTTGTGCTTCAGTTTTCTCTGGACTCCTCATGTGTTTTCTCCTTCCCTCCTCTCTGACTTAGATGGAAGAACTGGTGGGTGAGAGGCATCCTGACTTTGGCCATGATTGCATTTTTCTTCGTCATCATTTACCTGGGACCAATGGTTTTAATGATAATTGTAAGTGCCATTGTGTGTCATTTTAGTTTGGCCTTCAGCTTTTCATGCAGGATTGGTCATCTGAGCTGCCAGTGCTGGGTTAGTTCTGGGAATCATTTGGGGTCCAGGCTCCACAGAGCATTTCGTTCTTAGGATATCTGTGACTTCTCCCTTCGTAGCAGCCAGGTGGAAGGATGTTGGCATAGGCCAGTTGTATGTGTTTAAAGATGCCTCTTCGTTTTATTTTATTTTTTATTTTTAAAGATTTTATTTATTTACTTTTAGAGAGAGGGGAAGGGAGGGAGAAAGAGAGGGAGAGAAACATCAATGTGTGAGAGATACAGTGATTGGTTGCCTCTCATACGGCCCACACTGGGGACCTGGCTTGCAACCCGGGCGTGTGCCCTGACTGGGAGTTGAACCAGCGACCCTTTGGTTCGCAGGCTGGCGCTCAGTCCACTGAGCCTCACCAGCCAGGGCAAGATGTCTCTTCATTTTAAAATCTGATTTTATTATTTCAACTGTTTGATTATACTGTGACCCCTACTATGATGCTGATTCTTGGTTTTGTTTATTTTTTTCCTGGGGCCTTCCTTATAGGCTTAGGCCTTTCATTCAGAAATCCCCATCCATAGTGCTTCCCTCTCTGTCTTCCCACTGTCATGGGCAGGGTCAGATGACTAATACCCAACCGCTGAGCACAGCAGTCGGGGCTTTTCAAGTATTTGTATTCATAGTCAAGAGGGGAAGTAATTGATTGAGTCCTAGGAGGTTCTAGAATAAAAAGTTAATTGACACTTGAGGAGCATGTATTTGTTGCTATTTTAAAAAATATTTTATTGTTTATGCTATTACAGTTGTCCCAGTTTTCACCCCTTTGTTCCCCTCCATCTAGCCCTGCCCCACTCCCTCCAGGAGCATGTGTTCATTGTGAGAAACTGGATCTGTTCTGGGTGACATAAAAGGCTACGTTGCCCTGTGGGGTGGGGTGAGGGAGAAAAATGCTGAATCGCTGTAGGACTGCCGTTTTTCTTAAATGCAGTGTTTTTGCTTGAAGGCCCATGACTTGTTGGTTTCTGTTCCAAAGATCATAAGAATTGGGGAGCCATCAAGTGTTCTAATTCTTGTGTGTCCTGCAGGTGATGTGTGTTCAGATAAAGTGTTTCCATGAGATTATCACTATTGGCTATAATGTCTACCACTCCTATGACCTACCCTGGTTCAGGACCCTCAGCTGGTAAGCTCTCCAGCCCCATAGGGACCCTTAATAGTTTGGATGATAAGTATTTTGTGGTAGATATTTATGGTGGTGATGGGTGGGAGGGGAGTGATGGCCATGAACTTGCATAGCACCTCCGAAACCCAAGTACTTCATAGGCCAGACTACATGCTGGCCTTGGAGGAGTCGTCAGTAGTTATCAAGAGTCTGGAATCTTCCTCAGAATAACACAGGCTGGCTGACGTGCTATAGAAGTCAATGCTGGGGAGGCAGGTGTCATCTTACGTCAGGCAAGGTTTTATGAAGAAAATGGTATTTGGACAGTGAGGGAAGAAAGAGAAGTGAAGAGGAGGCCACAGGCAGGGAAGAGACAGCAGCAAAGCAGGCAGGTGGCGAAGCTGGAGTGAACCATCCCGGCAGGCACAAAGGGCTGCTGTTGGGAAGAGTGGAAGTGAGACTGGCAGGCAGGACGAGATGAGTTTTGGAGCATTGTCTTACGACCTGAGTGTTCTTAGGTTAGGTACAGAAACGCTGCAGAAGGGGTAAAAAGCAAATCCTGGGTTTGTGATAAATGGAGGGTGAATGACAGCTGCCACAAGTTTCTCGATGAACTTCTCACCTACAGCGTCACTGGAGAACGGGGACCCTGGGGGTCTCGAGGGTGGGGGGACTGCTGCTCTGGTCCTTTCCTCGGGGTTTTCTGACAGCCTCGCTGTCGAGGACAGGCTGCGTGTGCTCCCTGTGGCAGTGACTTGTCTTCACTTACAGGTACTTTTTACTGTGTGTAAATTATTTCTTCTACGGTGAAACAGCGACAGATTATTTCTTCACTTTGGTCCAGAGAGAGGAGCCTTTGCGGATTCTCAGCAAATACCACCGCTTCATTTCCTTTACTCTCTACCTGATAGGTATGCGTCGAGCGGCTCCCCAGTTCTTGTGTCTGTCTGGCTTTGTTTGTCTGCTTACTAGAGTTGGGGAATTCCGTGGTTAGTGTGAAATTTTGATGACGTTAGCCCTGACCATGCAGGGGAGCAGAGCTGAGGGCGGTGCCTTACTTGAGCTATAGCAAGTAAGAGAAGTGAACCTGAGGGGCTTTGTGGGCATGGGGACTCTAGTCTGTGTTGCCTGTCCCTGTGCTCCAACCTCTGTTGGAGGGCAGCCCAGCATGGTCCTGTCCTAACTCCCCTGTTGGCAGCGATTTGCACTGTGACTGAAACAAAAACCACCTGTTTTTATAACATAGGTGTAAAAACAGGCAGCCGTCTTTAGGAGCTTCTTCTTAGAAGATCGCCCTGCAGGACAGACATCGTAGGGTGGTGGAAATTTTACCGATTTGGGTTTGAAAAGACTCTGTGACCTCACAGGGGCTGGGAGCTTAATCATCCTGAGTCTCAGGGAGCTGTTTTGTACCCTAGAGCTAAAACTGTGGACTTATGTGAGGATTAAATCACATACATTAAAACTTGACAAACAGAAAAGTGCTGGTCAATCCAAACTCAGCTCAGACTGTGCACTAGTTCTGATAATGCTAGTGTCTTTTATTGTTGCCTTTAAAGCTAGTTTGGGGCACGTGAGAAAGTTGTTCCGACCTAAATTTGTCTGACCTATTTTTGATCAGCTCTGTGAACGGCACCTGGGTATTAAAATACAAAATTCACTGCTAAGGGGTTTGCAGACATTGAGGATATTCAGAGGGCATGCCTCAGACCCTGAAAGCAGCCCCCCAGCGGGAGTCAGGGGTGTCTGGGACGGTGACATGCTCTCATCTGAGCAGAACTGCTTTTGAGGGGCCTACGATTCTTAGGGGTCAAGGTCCTTATCCTTCCTTGAGAAGGGGCAGGGGCTGCAGATATTTTTTGCCATCATATGTGTCTGTGAACGGGGGTTGGCAAACTTTTTCTTAAAAGTCCAGATAATAAATATTTTAGGCTTTGGGGGCCAAGGGTCTCCCAATCTGCCCTTGCAACCCAAAAGCAACCACTGACAGTACGTAAACAAACGGGCATAGCTGCGTTCCAGTAAAATTTTAGTTACAGAGTTGGGCAGCGGCCTGGCTGTTGTTTGTTGGTCTCTGCTCCAGGGTCAGATGTTCTTATCTGGTGAACAGCAGCCTGAATTGAGTGCACTCTGCAAGATTTAAAGATAGTGCCTTCCTTTCTTTGTCTTGGTGGAGTCATTTTCCCTTCTGATTACTATCTGCAGAGCTGTTCTGTGTCTTCCTCCCCCTGGGTTTGGGCTTGTGCACTGGTTTGCTGCTTCCAGGAAGTTAGCCAGAGGGTTACTATCACGATCATGTACACAGCCAAAGGAAGTGACTAGGACAAAGGTAAATGCAGAATGTGATTTATCTTGCCCTTTTTTTCTCTTTCCTCGAACCAGGATTCTGCATGTTTGTATTGAGTCTGGTCAAGAAGCATTACCGCCTGCAGTTCTACATGGTAAGGGAAAATGTGTGTGTGTGAGAGAGAATTCTTAGCTTAAATGAAGTTCTGCAGAAACTCAACAGATAGATCTCTCCTTTTTTCTGTGAGAAATCAAAACTCGAGTGCAGTCTGTTATGTATGTTTCTGGAACCCAGAGCATCAAGGAAGGGAGCCTGTTTAAGTTGGCAGCTGTACATCCACTTAGATCCAATCACTGTTACTTAATTTACACCCTAAACAATCTCTCCACTGGGTCCTGAAGAAAGTGGGCTTCAAGTAAGACTCATGGTGGTGCTGTTACCAGAAAGGGACCAGGACTGAGGCGGGTCTGCCCTGGCCTGGTCTGGAATGTGTGTGTTCTTGACGTGTGGGAAAGAGTTCATGACCCGAGTGTAGGTGATTTTGAGAGTATGTTTATTAAAGCTGGGGACAGTGATGCAAAGGAAGGGCTTAGGATAGAAAAGGCAAGATCATAGCAACAGGAGTGCACCTAGGCTGGGCTGCCTAGATGTAAGAAAGGAAATCACAGTAACAGAAGTGGCAGAAGTGAGCCACGCTGGGCTGCGTGGACTCAGGAAAGGAAGTCACAGTAATAGAAATGAGTCACGCTGAGCTACATGGACTCAGGGAACAAGTTACAGAGACAAAAGGGGGCCTTGGAGACAGGTTCAGGGGGTTAGCCTGGGACAGGCTGCTGCCACCTGCTGCTGTCCTGGCTGCAAGTCTCCTGGGGATCTTTAGAGTTTAGAAGAAAGCAAAAGTACCCACCTGAGGAAAGAAGGGTTGCAGGCATCCTCATGGGAGGGCACACACTGGGTTCTTTGTCCTAAGAGTTTTTACCTGTTTTCTGTAGGTAGGGATTTTAGGGGAGGTCTGAGGACAGTCTCAAAAGAATATTCAACAGCTTTGTAGGTGTGTTCTTTAATATGCTGACACATCAAAATGGGTGTATAGGGGTTTGGGTCATTTTCTGGTCAACTTCACTGTTTTACTTTTATCTCGGATTGGTGTGGCTCTGATATTTTAAAAAAATTATTTGTTTTTCTGACTTCATTCATTCTTGGGCTTGGCAGGCACTGATAGCACCATCTTGGTCTCTGTTATCTGTCTCCTTGACTAGGGTGATTTAAGCTACCACTCTCTTGTTGGGGAGGAGAGGTGTGAACCGTTTGCTCCTAAATGTTCTTGGTTAGGGAAGGCAAGATCTTGCGATTTATTAGCACCTTTCTTAACTATTTGTCTGTTTCTCTCATTCCACTTGCTAAAGAACTTCCTGGTTTCTTACTCTCCTGCTTAAGGCCTCAGGCATTGTCCTGTGTATGTCATTTTCCCATATTGAACGTGCTTTCTCTGAGGCCCTCAAGCACTCCATAAATACTCAGAAGCACCCAGGCTTTCTGAGCATAGAGGGACTTACTCACTAGTGAGCCATGTGGTCCTGACGTTTTATGGGGACGGTGCCTGGGGGACAGGGTTTATCCCACAGGCCCGCTCTGTACCTTTTTACTTCTAATAAGTGAAGTACCTGTTTCTCAGCAATTTTCTATTTGGTATTGGCTGTTGCCTTTCAAAGCACACGGCTAAAGTTGATTCTTTCCCTCCTTTTGCAGTTCGGCTGGACCCATGTGACATTACTGATTGTTGTCACCCAGTCACATCTCGTTATCCACAACCTGTTTGAAGGGATGATCTGGTGAGTGATGACAGTGAGGGGATTGTCCCTTTCCTTTGTGGCTGTTTCTCATGTGCTCTTACCTTCTGAGCCAATGGTTCTCACCTTGCACTACATTAGAATCCCTCGTAGGGCTGGTTACAACACAGGTTGCTGGGCCCCAGCCCCGAGTTTTTGCCTCAGTAAATCTGGGGTGGGGCTGGAGAATTGGAATTACTAGTGCATTCCCGGGTGATGCTGGTGTTGCGGGTCAGGGCCTACACTTTGAGAACCACTTTGAGACTAACAGGCACAGCGATATTTTAAAAAATCAAAGGTAGTTCTACTGTATGGAAACAAATTTGAAATCCTAGAGGAAATTTTTATGATTTCCAGGCATAATGTAAACTACTAAATGTCATGAAGAAGAAAACTTAATAGATCAACAACAGCAGAAGAATTGACAATTGCGTGGGAGTCTACACCCAGAAAAAGAAAGTACCAGAATTAATAGCTGAGCTTTATCTAACTCTTCATACTAAAGCTGATAAGCATAGGGAGAGAGAAACAAGAATGATAAACTGATTTCTTTTATGGTTGTAGATAAACCATTCTAAATAAATTGTTAGCAAGTGGAATCTGGCAGTGTGTCAAAAGAATGTGTACAGTCACATGCCACTTAAGAGTAGTTTTGATCAGTGACCGACCACGTATATATGGTGGTTCCCATGGAGCTGACCAATTCCTGTCACCTAGTGGAGTCGCAGTGTGACGCAAATGCTTACACTTGTGTTATGATCGCCTACAGTAGTTAGCACAGTAGCATACTGTACAGATTTGTGGCCTAGGAGCTGTAGGGGAGCAGAGTTTTCTCACTCCAGAATACCTCTTGTTGGCATAAAGGTTACTTGAGGCTGATTAATTTTAAGGAATAACAGACTTGGGAGAAGCTCTGAACACCAAGCAGCAGTTACCCTGTGCAAATACATATACATTTGTAGGGGAAATCTCCGCATAAGTGTCTCCTTGCTGTACCTGGAAGAGGGGGATGACCATATTTCTACAAACTATTATCAGTGCAGAAGAGAGCGGGCTTAAGTCTGTAACAGCCTTACCCTTGTTTACTTCACTCACCCTGATAACCTCCTATGATCAGCTCTCCCTCCCTTAGAATTCTCTTTTGTCTTCAGCTGACGATGATATTCAGTTTGGTAGCTCCAGCCATTTTGGCCAGTTACTCAGTTTTCCTGGTACATGTAAAAGTTTTTAAACTTGTATTTGTTTTTCTCCTATTAATGTGTCTTTTATTACAGGGATGTGTCAGCCCAGAGCCAGAAGGGTAGAGGCAAAATTATCCCTCCCCCAACCCCCACCAAGCAGCACCCTAGGTGTATAGCAGGCTACACTGTCTAGGTTTGTGTGAGTGCACGCTGTGTGGGAGCATGCCCTGTGTAGGAGTGCGCCCTGTGTGTGCAAGTGCGCCCTGTGTGGGAACATGCCCTGTGTGTGCAAGTGCCCTGTGTGTGTGAGTGCACCCTGTGTGGGAGCATGCCCTGTGTGTGCAAGTGCACCTTGTGTGGGAGCACACCCCGAGTGTGCGAGTGTGCCCTGTGTGAGTGAGTGCCCCCTGTGTGGGAGCGTGGACCCTGTGTGAGTGAGTGCCCCCTGTGTGGGAGCGTGCCCGGTGATACTCACAAAAGGACCCAGTCACCTGACAACACATTTCTCAGAACGATATCCCCACAGTTAGGCTGCACATGACTGTGCTGTTACTTAGTAGATTTTATTCCAGAAATGCTGTGGTTTCAACAGGAAATCTATCAGCATAGATGGAAATCATGAGGCTGCTTGAAGAAGCTGATGGTCTTAGTGGAGAGGTGAAGCCTATCTAGTGTATGTAAGAGAGGTACTAAAGTATTCTGGGTAAGACCCCAGACTGTGCTTTTGTTTCCAGATCTCAGAATGAGGGTGTAGTACTCCCTGCCTCCTGAGGAATGAATTAATAAGTACATGTAAAGTGCCTAGAACAGAGACTAGCTCATATAAGTGCTTCAGGCATTATTATGGTTAAAACAATTATAATGGACTCGGGACCATACAGCCCCTTTCTCTCAGCGTTTCTGTTCAGTGTTTCTTGACAGTGAGTGGTACGTGCTAAGTCCTCATCTTAAGGGCGAGGTGTACCACTTGCCTCTACAGTGAGTGATACTAAAATCTCTAGTTACTGGTTTTCGGACTTAACCTACAAGACTTAATTATAGTTGCAGAGTCTGTGCTAGAAGCCTCCACAGAGTAAATATTGTGGGGGGGTTGGGTGAATATAGAAGCTCTAAATCCCTCCCTTAACAAACAGCAAGTTAGAAAATTTTGCCTGTAGTTGGTGGACCAGGAAATTAAGATGTATTCATAAATCTGTAATAGAGAACATTTTTAAAGCGTGCCTGTCAGAGAATGGAGGGTAAGGAGAGGAGGGGTTGGTGTGGGCGTGGAAACCGCCATCTGTTTATGACGGGACGGCCAGACCAGCCGCGGGAGGCAGAGAAGAAATCCGGCTGTGAGTCTGGGTGGCAGTCGTACCCGCCACGTGGTCCTACAGAAGGGCGGGGCTTACTAGATACAGCACATAGTAATGCACAATTTTAAAAAGTGGGTAAATCATGAAATCGACTAAGTATAGTACTTACTAGAATTAGGCAGGCAGCTTCCAGAAGGAGAAAAACCAGACCTGATTGAAAGCTGCTATTTGGGGGAATGGAGATGGGGTGGGAGAAACAAGGAAAACTTTTACTTTTTTTTCTTTACTTCGCTGTTTAAATTTGTGTTATTGTGTAGATAATTACTTTATAATGACAAAAGGACAAATGACATTGCATAGACTGCCACCTTCATTTATTCAGCAGTCACTCAGTAAACATTTGAATGCCTGCTGTGTGCCAGGTACTAGGAATGACTTGTTTGGTATATTATTTTTTAAAAAAGTTATTTCTAAATGGGTCACAAATATTCTATGAGTTTTTTTGGTGCTGGAATTTATGAATGGTATTATTTTGTGGACTTTTAAGGTATTATCATCTTGGTAGAGTTGGTCCTTTGGTTTATTCTGTAGGTTCATCGTCCCCATCTCTTGCGTGATCTGTAATGACATCATGGCTTATATGTTTGGCTTCTTCTTTGGTCGGACCCCCCTCATCAAGGTAAGTGGACAACCCTAACGTGAAGTGTCACCATTACTGGGTGACGCTGTCAGTACGAGTGCATCAGCTTGGGAGACAGAGGAGATCTAGCTGGTTTGTATGTTCCGTGCCATCCTGGAGAAAGGCTGGTACTAAATTAATTTTCAGAGGGGAAAAAAAATGAAGGAAAACACTGACAGTTTACCCATAGATAAAAAAGAGCTAATAAAGAAAATGTTTTCATAAGCTGTGTAAGCACATTTTGGGGGCTTTGACCTGAATTTGAGCATTACTATTTAATTAGTATACTGTCTTATAATATAATTAGATGATTTAAATGACCACTTCAAACAGGAGAGAAACTGAGGGGAATCTGGCAGGGAACAAGAACACCAAGCATGGGGTGTTTTAGAAGGCGAGGTGGTTAACAGAGTGAGGTCTCTAACAAGTACTCCTTGTTCCCAAAGCCAGAGATACCAAAATACCCTTTGCCAAGAACTTGTTCTCTGCCCACAGCTATCACCGAAGAAGACCTGGGAAGGCTTCATTGGGGGCTTCTTTGCCACTGTGCTGTTTGGTCTTCTGGTAGGTGGTGGCTCCGGCTGGGTGGGGGAGTGACCGTGGCCCCAAACCCATCTTTGAAGCCTGTCAGGGCTGGAGAACATGTCTCCCAAGGCCAAGGACTCTGTCCTACTGGATGGAACCTCGCCCTGAAGAAGGGCACCAGCATGGCACGCTCCTTAACTGGCACGGGCAGCACCAGCCGTTCTTTACTCGCCAGTTTTCAAGCGGAGTCTTGGCAGTTGAGGAGCAGAGACCACACGCACCTTGCACTTCTCTCATGCTGGGCATGCAGCACTCAGCAGGTGGCGTTCTTGTCCGGGCATTTGATATTTCAGGGTCAGGGTGACTGGCATCGGAGGATAAGGGGTGGGGTGAGATATGCCTGTCCAGCCCAGATTTTCTCCTTTGTGGGCCCTGACCAGAAGTGGGTGACCTCCCAGCCCTTTCAAGAGCACCATTCCCTGCTCTGACCCTGGGCCAGTCTCCCCTTGGCATCTGCCCTTCATTGCCCCGGCTTCCTTGCCTTGCTGCTCTTCAGCCTTCTTCCCCCAGGCTGCCTGCCTCTCCCCGTACCATTTCCCCACTTCCTGCCTCTGCTTCACACCCAGCTAAGAGATCTCGAGAAAGCGGACTGTGTGTAGCTCCCCCAAGTGGGGAGAAACTTCTGTAGTTCTTTTGCCACATTTCTCAGGTCTTCTGGATTTGTTCAGGACCTGGGTGCTTGGGCAAGTATATGTGCAAGTGCAGTGGCCTGTGAACTGCCCTCTGCCCCCTGCCCCAGTTCAGGCAAAATACACATGAGGTGAAACCTAAGCCTCTGATTCAGTACGTGCTTGCAGTTAGTGGGTGTAGACACTGTAAGGACGTGGCCAAACCAGGTGTCTGCTGCCCCGGCAGGATGGCGGAACTTGTCTCCTTTGCCTGTCTCTCTGTTCTTCATCCTCAGCTGTCCTATGTGATGTCTGGGTACAGATGCTTTGTCTGCCCCGTGGAGTACAACAACGACACCAACAGCTTCACTGTGGACTGCGAGCCCTCCGACCTGTTTCGCCTGCATGAGTATAACATTCCTGAGGTGATCCAGTCGGCCATTGGCTGGGTATGTGCCACTCCCATGGAGCGAACTGACCTCAGTGGGTTAGTGACTGTAAGGGACAGCCCCCCCCTCCACACTGCCTTCCCTCATAAAGGCACCTTCCTGTCCCCAAAGCTGTAGGCCCCAGGATGAAGGGGATTATTCAAGTCAGTTCATGGTGAGGCCAGGAGACTTTTCTTCCTGCTTCAAATCTTTAGGACCAGTGATTCTCAAAGTGTGCTTTGGGGATCCCTGGAGGACCCTGAGATCCTTTCAGGGGGTCTGTGAGGTCACAACTATTTTTGTTATAATACAGTGACATCATTTGTCTCGTTCACTTTGTTGACAGAAGCAGTGGTGGGTCAACCTGCTGGGGACGTAGCATGAGTGAAGGTAGTGGCACCAAAGTGGCCTAAGTCATTGGGTTCTTCACGCCACACCGTTGCAGTGAAAATAAGCCAGTTCCTCTTAAGAGTGGCTTTGGCGAAATCGTAAAATTATTCATTTTATTAAATCTTGGCCCTTGAATACGCACCTTTCTAATAACACTCTTTGTCCCAAAACGAAAAGTATAAAAACACTTTTGCTAAATACCACAGAACTTGATTGTCTAAAGGGCAAGCATGTGGGCGCCTGCTTAGGAACTGACTTAGCGGCTTTTCTGTAGAAACATAATTTTACTTGAAAAGAACTGGCAAACTATAGTGTTATAGACTTGGATAATTGACAGGCGTTTTTCTTGAAAATGAATGAAGCAAGGCTGTCACTTCAAGGAAAACAGCTGACAGTGATTGTTACCAATGATAAAATACGGCTTTCGTGTGAAAGTGGAATTTTAGAAGGGACGTGCCTTCTGTGACTTGACAGTGTCCTAGTATTTAAGGAATTTTCTGATGGGATCTGTGGCAATTTTAATACACAGTGTTCGACATTACAAAGCTAAACGTGTCTACATTTGGAAGGCTGACCTCAGTCAACCAGTATTTTCTGAATAGCTGGTGCATGCGGTTACACACACACGGTAAAACACCCACGCGAAATGCCAGGTAGACCGGTGGATTTTAATTGAAGTGCACAGAAAGTCCATTGATGGGGTTTCAGGTTTCACATTTGCACCAAATTTTTTAGGAACTACCACTTGTCAAGTTCCGGTGTAACATAAAAAAACACCCATAATTATCGAAAAGACAGTACTAAAATACTCTTCCTTTTCCAACTGCATATCTGTGTAAGACTGGATTTTCTCCATATACTTCAACCAGAAGAGAGGTTTAAAAAAAACCAGTCTTCTTACCAATTATGTTCTTGTTTAAGGAGGGGTGGGGGGAATATACGTAGCTGAATAAAGAGTTATTTATTTATGTTGCCCTGCAATAAGGCTGCGCCTGTGGTAGGCACCTTGACTTGTACTTCATTTATTCTTCACAGAAAATCGTCCGGATGTACCCTTTCCAGATCCACAGCATCGCCCTCTCCACCTTTGCCTCGCTCATCGGCCCCTTTGGAGGGTTCTTTGCAAGTGGATTCAAACGAGCCTTTAAAATCAAAGTAGGAAAACCCTCTTCTCTGTTCCTCTCATGGTTTCCCAGTCAGGCCCGTCCTCACCTGTCTTCTGCTTTCCTCCCCCCTGCCCCCCCACCAACCACCACCTCCTTCAAAGTACTAAGCTCTTGACCTGTGCTCTTCACCCACGTGTGGGATTTAGGTAGGTTAAATAAAAAGGCGATGTTTCCTAGGAAATTTAGTAGTGGGATTTTCTGTTTATTTGTTAATATCTTACATCTTTCTTTTAAAAAGCCTTTGTAATTTACTAAGACCATGTCCTATTATAGCCTCAGCGTTTGAATCAATGCTCACTTCTCACTTTGTTTCCTCAGCTACTCAGGACGGTAGCTGGACATTGAGGTGGGACCACAGGCCAGGGTTTGACCTTGGCTGAGCCCAGGCTCACCAGTCCTTCTGCCTCTAACAGGACTTTGCCAACACGATTCCTGGCCACGGAGGCATCATGGACCGCTTTGACTGCCAGTATCTGATGGCCACCTTTGTCAATGTGTACATCGCCAGTTTTATCAGGTATGGTGCCTTGCCATCTGAACCAGGTTGGGAGATTTTCAAGTGGGTGAAATTCTAGAATTTTAGCTGCATCTCAGTTTCAGTGAAAAGCATCCCAAATATAAATGCAGTTTTCCGTTGCTACTGTTTATCTATGGCTTTCCCGAAGCCCCTCTGCACTCTGTAGGTGGTGGGGGTGGGGGAGCAGCCACTTAGGTAATCAGGCCCTAGATGTTGCTGGGCCCCGGCAGTGCCACTCTGTCACATTGTCTTCCAGGGGCCCGAACCCAAGCAAGCTGATTCAGCAGTTCATGACCTTGCGGCCAGATCAGCAGCTCCACATCTTCAACACACTCAGGTCTCACCTGATCGAGAAGGGGATGCTGACAGATGCCACGGAGAACTAGCAGGGGCCACGCAGGGCTCGAGAGTCTGAGCAGGACTGAGCGAGGGGCCAGGGCTCCCAGGCTAGCCCAGCTGGGGTGACCTAGACAATGACAAGGCTTCAACTCACTGTCTTTTTCTTTTTTAATTTTTTGGTAGAGTGTTTTTTATCTGTGGGTTTTAAGAAAATTCTGTACATATCGTCTGTGCTTAGGATTTGGGTTGTGAGTAAACTACAGCTTTGAGTGGGGAAGAAGTCATGGGGATAAAACCATTTGGGGTTTTTAAACAGAAGTAAAACCTGGAGGACGGTGCTGCCCAGCTCAGCAGTGGCTGCCTGGAGCTTCTGGGTCTCATCAGCTGAACTGGACTCGCTGAGAGAGTGGCTGTTCACTGGGTCCGACGGGTTCAGGGCGCCCCATACTTGTTTTTGTACTACTGGTTTTCCCCCGCAGGGAGGAGGTACATGGCTTGGATGTCTCTGCTACTGGAGAGCTTCCACCTGAGCTGCTCTGTAAGCCCTGCCTTGGAGCTCTGGGGGTTTGCCTTCTGTAGGCTGGAGGGACAAAAGCTTGTGTATCAGATAAGCATTCTGTCCACATCAAATCCTGTGGAACATGAGCTCTGCTTTATGTTATAGGTTCACCTTACTTCATCACAGACCGAAGAATTTTCTTGAGAAAGCTCAAAAAATTATTTATAATAGTCGGGTAAAAAAAAACAGAAACCAACCACACTGTAATATTTCACGTGTATGCAGTAGAATGTACTGTACCCGAGCCCTTCCCCACACGTTTAGGCTCTGGTGGCTTCTAGAAGGCGGCCCCGCTGACTGTGTCTTTTCAGGGACGATGGTGTCTGTGTCTGTTCCGTAGACTGGTTGCTGCTGAGTCCTCTCCGGGGGCTTTCCCGCTGGGCAGCGAGCAGAGGGCTTCTTGTCTGTGCCCCATTGCCTGACGGCCCACCCATGTAGCTGCTGTGTTGTATATATTTTACTCCTAAGGCAAATGTGTATTGTGTATGTGTTTTAAGTATCACTTATTTCTTAATAAGTGATCTCAGTTGTACCACGACTTCTTCACTGAAACCATAGAGTCCTGCTTAAAACTCTGGAAAACCCAACCCAATTAGAGGTTTGACTCGCCTGAAGATTAAATGCACACTTTTTACATAATGTGACCAGTTAAATGTAGTTTGTATTTTACTGGGGGACCTTTTTTTTTTAAAAAAAAAAAAAAAAGAAACTGTGATTTATTTTATTTCCCTTCTTAATTACAAGAGCGAGGTTGACTTTGGGAAGGGGTACACGAGAGAGAACTCGGTGCCCAGAGGTGTTCAGTGATTCCGTGCCATGGTGGGTCTCGTTGCCAAATGGGGGTGTGATGGCTCCTTCAGCACCTGGCCTGGCGGGAGTTTGTTTGGTTTCTGTTTGAATTGGCCTTTCTGCCTCCTGAAAGCTCATACTCGGCCCGGAGCACTGGAGCATCCTGCTCAGGGCCCACCTGCCCACCCGCCCGATGTTTCAGCTCGCAGGTGCCGCACGGCCAGCGGCGTACTGGAGCATCCTGCTCAGGGCCCACCTGCCCACCCGCCCGATGTTTCAGCTCGCAGGTGCCGCACGGCCAGCGGCGTTGAAGCAGCTCTTTCTTCTGGACTTTTACTTTCATTTTGGCAGACAGCTTTCCTTTTTCAGGTTCAAGTCCCCCCCCCCAGAACAAAATGTGTTTTCACACGGGGTTTCAGTCCTGGCTATGGACCCTGGGCGGGATGGACACGCCAATGTCTGGGTCCTTGTCTTTGAGTTGTCCCCTAATTCCAGTATTCCGTGGTTCTGGCCGAGCAAGTCCATGCCACCAGAGGCAGCTGTAGGTGATGAGTCATGTCCTGGGCACCCAAAAAGCAAGTGTTGTAAGGCCCTTTCTAAATGTTTATCCTGAAGATGAGGCAGTATCTCAGCAATGAATTAAACAGTGGAGCTGATTAGTCATAAATCTAGTTTTCTTTTTGAATAATGAACTTGTTCTCCCAAACCAGAGACAGAAAGTCACATTTGTCTTGTGTTGCCTCATTGTGGACGTGTGGTGGGGTCCTTGGGAGCAGGGAGTGTGAGCCGGAGCCTGGCAGCAGAGAGCCACTCCTGCGTAGGGCTGCGTCTGGGTCAGGGTGCCTGGCACATTCCCTGTGGACGTGGTTACTGACAGAGGCGTCTGAGGACCTAGGGGGTCCTGGGAAGCTGAAGGTGGTTGCTTACCAGAGCTACCAGCAAGAAGGCCAGAGGGCCAGCTTGGGTTTTGTTTTGGGGGTAGGGGTTCTCCACATTCTTTCTGGTGAATGGGAGGTGTTTCCTGGTGGGGCAGCCTGGAGAGCAGTGCTGCCTGTGTCCTGTAGCACAGTTTTTCTTCCGCACACTGACGTTACTTCGCCTTTGGATCAGATTCAGGACACTATTTTCACACACATCTCTGCAGATCGTAATGGCACAACTTCACATCCACTGTGTATGTGAGTGAGAAATAAAATGTGGCCGAAACTGTGTGCCCTCCTTGGTTGTGAATTCAGCTTCTCACTTCCATGCTTGACTTCCTTGATTGGCATCCCTAACTGTTGTGCCGTCCTGATTGAGAGATTTTTGTTTTGTTTTCCAGTCCGAATCCCATACATTTTCCTAACAGTCTGCTGAGGCACCTCGGGCGAGAGCCATGAACGCTCTGCCAGTGAGGGAGTGTCCCCAGGGTCCTGTGGTGGAGTCGAGTCTCCATCTTCGTGGTGGCCCACCAGGACAAGGACTAGGTTGTCCCCAGCCCCACTTGCCTTTGCAGAAGTGGTGTAAGTGCATCTGAAATTTGGCACCATTCCTTCCCTGAAGCGTAGGATGCCTGACCTGTCCACCAGGTTGGAACTTCAGTTGCTGTCAGCCCCGGAGCAGTGAGATAAAGGAGCTCTCGGACAGGGGCGTCACAGAAGCCAGGGCTCCTGCTGAGAGCTGAGCCCGGCATCTTCCCTGGTGAATTCTACTTGTCACCTCTCACGGGACACTCGTGTCTTTCCCCTTCGTGGGCGCATGCCCCCTCAGCATGATAAAAGTACACCTTTTCCTCCTCAGTACAGGACCCTCTAAGGCAGCCTGGGCCTTATTTATATTTATTATTTTTGGCCTGTTTCTAATCTGAACATTTTAGTAGCTATAGTATAACTGTATTTAAAACATATTTACGCTCAGTGTTGTACAATTCTGTAATGTATATTTGAAACCAGTGTCTCTTTCAGAAGGGGCGAACTGTAACTTTTAACCTTATACAAGTGGACTTTTGAAACCCCTTTTATGGTATTTATCTTTTTCCACTGGACTTCCTAGCCTGTTAGTTGACTTACATTGTGAAAGAAGGTTCCAAAAATACGCTTTCAGGGAGACTGAGCAAACTCTGGGATTTGAGTCTAAGGTAGTTGCTGAGCTGGCAGGAGGCTGTGTTGAGTGAATCCTTGAGTTTAGCTCTTCAGAGTATCAGTGAGTTCCGGGCAGGCCCAGGAGAGTCCCTGATGTGACGGGTGGGTGGGTGGGGGGAGGATGTGAAGGACTCAAGGCAAAGACCGGCACTGCTCGGAAAGCTACGCAGTGGCCTTGTTCCCCAAGCGGCCTGCCCAAGGTCAGTTTTGTAAGGAAGTAGATTTTCATTACCAGTGTGATCTGTCGTTGCTGACACTTGTTCCTGCGTCACCATTGTCTTTTGTTTTCTGGAGTAACTCACATCTGTGCCCACCCTGTCCTTACGTGCTGAGAAAGGGTGCAGTGGGGAGGGCCCCTGTCACTCGTATCCAGGGTTCCTGTTCTTCTGAAGTCGGAGCAGGAAGGAAGGGCTGAGGGGCTGATGTCCAGGTGAGTGTGGCGGACACATCACAAGATGGTGTGCAGACGTTCACTGTACTGTCTGCAGCAGGGGCCCCGAAGGAGCTGCCGGAACAATCAATCACTGAGGCAATGGGGCAGGCTGAGCACGGTGGTTAAGAAGCTGGATGTTGGGTTCAGACAGCCCCGGGTCTGGGCAGGTTACTAAGTGCAGCTCTGGCCCAGTTGGGTCTGATAACAGCACCTTCCTCGTGGGATTGTGAGGGTTTTATGATTATGCATGTTAAGCATTTAGCACAGTGCCTGACATGCAGTAAGTGCTCAGTAAATGGTGGTTATTTTTGTTGTGCTGAGCTGGTCATTTGCACCCAAGTTGCTGTGATGGCAGACACTGGGTTCCCAGCCACGACACTGCCAAGAAAGGGGCTGATTCTTGGGCAGGGCCTCACCGTTCTGTCCTCTCTCAGTCAAAACAAACTTCCTTTTCCCTTGTCACTCTCCGCATGGTTACCCAGCTTCCAGTTTTCACAGCGGTGAACAGCTCCCACTTCCTGACTTGGTTTCCTTTGTTGGGTCGGGGCCTGGCGGCATGACCTGCAGAGGGTGCTGGCGTTTGGATGGAGTCCTGGTGAAACAGCCTAGTTTAAAGTCTTCTTCTAGGCCCACCTCTGGGTCCTAGACTGCTCACCCACGTGTCCTACAGAAGGTGGGCCCCATTCTCTGAGCAGCAGAGTCCCAGCTGCCGACTGCCTGTGTCACTGGAAAGTGGCCCCACGTTCCTGTTGCTCCCAGCACTGTTCTACCGCCCCCTCCTTCAGGCTGACCAGCAGTGACCTTGCTTACCTGGGCTCGAAGATGGCTGGAGGCTACTGCTCTTACCTGCAGCTGCCTCTCGACTAAGCCGTTTACCTGTCTGTGGACCATGTTTTCCTGGGCAGTTTAGGAGGTAACGCTGGATGCCAAAGTGTTGGGATTTTTAGAACATGTGCATGATTTCTGTGAACAGAGGGCAGAACGTGTGATATCTAGGATTCTGTGGCCAGTGGGTTTTGAGTCCACTTGGCTCTTTGAAAACCCTGTGCCCTTTTCACCAAATGCCTAAATGCTGAGGCTTCTTTTTCTTTTTGTCTTCTCTAGCCAATACGTTACCAGCAGCGTGTTTATTGATAATAATTGCAACACTAGTAATAGTGCTTAATATGTGCCAGGCACGTGGTAAGTTGCTGCAATGCTGAGACTGGGTTCTCAGCCACTGCACTGCCAACCCGCCCTGCACGCAGCCTGGGGGTCTGAGGTCTGGGAAGCAGCCACACCGACCTTCTGAGAGAAGCATCCAGTTTTAACACCCACCTGCGGTGTCTGGGTGCTTCATGCTCTACTCACAAGGCCAGCCTGACAAAGGGGATGGAGATGCGAGGGTGTTTGAAACTCTCCATGCTTGGTGGTGGTGGTTTGCCTGAGGCCTTCCTCACTTCCTGCTGCCCCTGGTGTGGGTTTTCCATGGGTAAGAGGCTCATTCTTCTTGTCCTCTTGCCAATGGTGCCTCCATTCTGTGGGTGAGGGTCTCTGTGACTCGCTCAGGATGCCATTTCCCCCTCTGGCCAAGGGCGCACACAGCTCAGGAACCTACAGCAGGGCCCCATATGAGCGGCCATCATGGGCCAGGAAGAGTGAAGAAAAGAGAAAGCACCTCTAGCAGATTGTAACCCAGAGGGGAAGCCCCAAGCTCTGCCCACGCCCTCACGGCTAACAAGCCAGGGCCTTGTGTTTAGCTTTCTTAGTGGCATTAACAGGATGGGAGCAGGTGGCCCCCAGGACAGATAATGTGGGCTGTTTTCATTGGATTGCGAGTTAGCAAAGGATCACGTAGGTGATTCATGAATGAAGGGAGAACAGGCACCCAACTGAGGGAAAAATATGTATTTTAGTTTCTGAAAGGAGATGGAGTGGGGGAGGGTGTGTGTGTGTGTGTGAGGTGGAGGATTCTTCTCTTTGAAGGAATGGCATTGACAAAGACGACATGTGAAATCCAAGCCAATGGAATAATAACTTGGAATTGCCAGCTTGACTGTGAGTGGTTCCTGGGTGTGAGCAGGGAATGGATGCCAGATCCAGAGGCCCCTGGTGTTTACTGGTCTCTCCCCTTCACTTAACTAATGAAGTCACGATTGCAGCAGGAACAGGAGAACATGGTTGTAGAGGTGTTTAGTGAGCGGCTGCCGTGACGGACTGGTCCTGGGCTTGTCCTCTCGCCCAACTCGCATTTGTCAGGCCTGGCACCCCCTCCCTCACCACTGCATCTAGTGGACCCAGGCAGCTTTTCACCTGCAGAGAAAAAGGCTCTCAGCTAGGGACAAGGGTGCCCTGACAGTGCCCCTGCAGGGATCTCCCGGGCGTTGGGCAGGGCTGAGCCCTCTGCTGCCTCTGGAGGGCTTCCCTGTATGTGGTGCCCAGAGGGTTCAGGGAGGTTGAGCCATCTGGTGATTCTGTGCCAGGTGCAACTGTGTCTGCTGATGGCCTGGCACACTTAATGTCTCACTTTCATTAGGTTCATGTCCTGGGCTTGCTGGCTTTGTGCCAAAGAACACCACACCAGAAAGGACGTTCAGAGTATTTTCTAGCTGCTGTGCCCTTCACCTGCCCTGCTTCGCTAGATGCGGGTGTTTGTGCCGCTGCAGGCCTCCCTGTGCGCCGTCTGACCATTGTTGGACAGCATGTGCAGGTTCTTTCCCGCTGCGGTGTCAGAACATGATGGACTGTGCGTTGGAAAGTGTTTACCTTATTTATATACCTGAATGTTGCTATTACACAAATAAACATCTATTAAATTCTAGATCCCGTGTGCTTCCTGGTGGGGGGTGCTGGCTGACGGTTTGAGGTGGGGGCTTGGTTGGGTGGGACCAGCGTCACCTCCCAGGATGCTGCCCGGCCTCCACCTCCGGCTTTCCTGGCTTTCCTCTTACTTCCTTGGCTGCTGCTCCTTAGCCACCTGTCTGAGCATCTCTTCTGCAGCCTGGCCCTTGGATGGTGGCATTCTGCCTGAGGCTCTCCCCCCACTGAACCCTCTTCTGGGTATTCTCACCCACTCTTGGAGCTCCAGTGACCACACTCACCACCACAATTTCAGGTCCAAGTCTCCAACCCACACGTACCTGCAAGGCCTCTTCGTGTGGGCTCTGTGTGGGCTAACCCAAACCTGGCCCTCTACCCACACCCACCCCAGTCAGTGTTCTGTACCCCACCCTCAGAACCTGTTCTGTTCCCCAAGCCCATCACTAGGAGAGAGCTCATCTGTAACCAAAGCCAGCCCCTTCCACCTTTATTCTGGCCATTCTACTAAACCACTCCTTACACTATAGCTTTCTCTGCTAGATACTTCCTGTGGCCTTAGGTCGAAGTTCAGCTTTGTTAATGAGGTTCCCACATCGTCCCCTCTGACCCCCACACTTGAGGTCTGCCCTCATAGCCACACCAGGTGCGTGTCCCTTTTTTTGTTCCAGGTACTGCTTCCTCTGCCTGATTTTCTCTCCCCCCCTCCACCCCGCCCCACTCCCTTCTGGCTCCCTTCAGCTGCCTAACTCCCATCCCTGTATGGTCCTGCTCTGGGAGGCCCCTGTGCCCCCCACCTCAGGACTCTGGTGAGACTGTGGGCTCTGGTGGGTGGCTGGAGGAGCCCTGAGTCAAGTCCTGGGAGTGACCAGCCCCGCTCTGCCCAGGCGGATGCTTGGGGCAGTAGGACCTCCAGATTGTTTGCCTTTTGGACAGGGGCTTCAGCCTCTCTGGTCCCCAGGACCCTAAAATGGTGGGACTTGTGGAATGAATTGCTTCCTAACACTCAAAATGCAAAAAACACTACATTTACTTCCCTTCCTAAATCCAACAAAATCTGACTCCACGCCATGGGTTTCATGGTTGATGAGGAGCCCAATGTCAGTCATTTTCCTGGCTGCTTTGTTCTCTTCTGTTACACCAGGAGCCAGGGGCTCTGTCTGCTGAAGGTTCTCGTCCAGGCCTGCAAGGTGCACGTGCTCCCTGTGAGGAGACCTGGGTGGTGGTATGAGGACCCACCTTCCCTAGGCACCCGCACAGCCATCTGCAGTGGCCACCTCCACCTCAGACTCGACCATCTTCATGCATTCAACAAATGCTGTGGAGTCCTTGCTCCATGCGTGTCCCCATCTGGACACTGGAGATGCAGCAGCAAATAAAGCCAACACAGGCTCTGCCCTCATGGGGCTTGTTTTCAGAGAGGGTGGCAAACCTGTGAACAGTACATTAGGGGGAGACCATGTAACCAGGAGGGGGAACGGGAGTGCTGCTGGGGAGGGGTTGATTTTAAAGAGGGCGATCAGGAATGGCCTTGCTGCCAAGGGGATGTTTGGGCAAATGGACACACCTGAAGGATGTGGGGGTGGGAGTTCCAGGCAGGCGTACAGCAAGTGTGAAGACACCTGTATTTTCAAGGAACTGCAATGGTGGATGAGGCAGGTGAGAGGGCAGGGGCAGTGGCGGGAAATGAGGAGCAGGAGAGTGAGTAATTACCCAGGGCCAAGGCCATTGGCTTTGACTCTGAGCAAGATGAGAAGCTGTTGGAGTTTAGAGCCATGGAGTGACTTGATCTAATGTTTATTTACAAAGAGTCACTTGGTGGTTGTGCTAAGAATAGATTTCAGAGGGGCAAGGGTGGAAGCAGGGAGGCGGGCGGAGTGGGGGTGGGGGGAGGAGCAGCAAAAATCCAGGCAAGGGGGGCTTCATGCAGGTGGTGCAGTGAGAAATGGTCAGATTGTCAGAATTTGCTGGAGGATTTTACACAGTGTGGGAGAGAAAATGAGTCGAGGGTGGCTGGACATTGCTGCCCTGGGTGATGGGAAGACTGGCAGTGCCATTTTTCTGAGCTGAAGTGGGCTGTGGGAGGGCAGATTGGGGGTGGGAGGGGGAAGAGGGAGGGATGGTCAGGAGTTTGGTTTTGGACGCAGTGGGTCTGACGTGCCTGTGTAATGTCCACGCAGGGGCGTCCAGTCTAGAGGCGTGGTCAGGCTGTGGGTGCTCTTCTGCGCCGAGAGCCAGGAGACGGGGTAAGGTCATTGGTGGAGAAGGGTTATGTCCTCAGCCGAGCCCTTCATCGCTCTGGACTTCAGGGTCCACTTTTTTCAGTTGCAGCCACCCCCTTCTTCCCTTCAATGAGACCATCTTTTCTTCCTCTGGGAGCCTCAGACAATCCACCCAGCTCTCGGGCCAGGACACTGGCTTGGGTGGAGTTTGTCTTCAGGTGGCCCCTCTCCCACCTGACAGCTGCTAACTTCCTCCTGGGAGGGGGTGGGGAGCAGAATCCTAGGGGCTTGCGTGTTATTTCCTGAAGGAGGAAGGGCATTGTTACCTTTCTGGTCTCTTGGCAGAAGGTGGGGGAGGGTAACGAAGCAAGGCATGTGGAAAGCCCCAGAGAATGGACCAATGGCCTGGCCACGACATACTAAATTAAAAAATCACCTCCCCATATTTTCCAAAGGTTATGGCTGGTTCCAAAATCAACAAAAATCCAGGGAGTTCTCAAATGGAGTGAGCGACACTGTGGAGCCTCTTTTAATGTCTTTCTCAATTTTAGTAAGAAACCTCAGCACTTTTCTAGGGCTGAAACTCATCCATCAGACAGACACTACATTCAGGGCAAACCCACCTGACCAAGGCAACTGAAGTTCTTGCAGCAGAGATGGGCCCTCCGGCATTGTCCATGTGGTCCCAGCTTCTCTAGATCAAAGGTCCGTAAAGGGAGTGCATCCCATGTCATGATTCTCAACCTTGCCTGAACAGTAGAATCACCTGAGGAACTTAAAAAAATCTCCATGCCCAGGCAGGAGCCCAGACCAACCATGTCAGCATCTGGGGGGTTGGGACTCCTGTAGGGAGTCTGTCTCCTCTCAGACACCCCCACCCCCACAAGTGGGTGGCACCCTCTGCTGGAGGGTCCCCAGGGAGAGCCTCAGGTTGTCCTGGGTGGGCCTTCTGGTGTAATCATCTGGGTGATGCTCTGAAGCAGGAGCCACAGTGTGGAATGATGAGTGCCCCCAGCACCTCCACCCAGTGCTCACCTGGCTTCTGGCACCTCACAGACTGAGTCTGCCCCTCTGTGCCTGACAGATGGGCCATTTCTCACGTGCCCCCGGCCAGCCCCTCCCTGTGCCACCCAGCCTTCTTCCAAACTCCCCATCTCACTCCCTTCGCTCTTCCTCACCGGAAAAGCCTGCCAGCCCCTTCACAATGCTGACCAGTGTCTGGACACACACAAGCCTATCCTTTTTGGGTCCCCTGTCATTGCTTGTAGTTGTGAATAGCTGTGTGCACTAGACGGAGTGCCCATGGGGCCCTCAGGGAACTGAAGACCCCTAGCAGCTACTGCTTCAAGAGGTAGCTTCTCCCTCCTGTTGTCTCAAGGGCCCCTCTTCTCCCTGCCTACCATGGCTGTCGTGATGTTTGTCATGAAGAGGAGCAGAGAGGAGGAGCAAATAATAAATTTGCAGTCTCCTACCGACTCCATCAGTTAAATCCCAGGGAAAATCCCAGACCATGGGTGGGGGGCTTTCTGAAGGTGTAATTATTTACCTTTTTATTTGAAATAATTTCAGACTTAGGTAAGTTATGAGATAGTGTAAAGAATTCCCTACATACTTTACTCACATTCCCCAAATGTTAACATTTTCTACATCTCTTTAATTATTATCTCTCTTTCCACACACACATGCATCCCCACGCCTCCCTCTTTCTTCTGAATTGTTTAAAAGTTGTAGGCCTGAAGCCCCTTTCCTGTTAAGTAACCTTATTCAAATTTCATCAGTTTCCCCAATAGTGCTCTTCACAGAAAAACGATACGTCTTGTTTTTACTGGTGCAATTTGAGGGTCTCTGCAGTGCCCTTGGGACCAGTACTCCCTCCACCTACCCTCCCCCCCGCCCCGCCCCGCCCCGCCCCCATAGATGCTATTGCTTAGCAAGTATGAGCTGGAGGCCAAGGTGAAAAACGTGGTGGTCAGCACAACGTGGCAGAGCTGCCACATGCCCAGCAGAGGGCAGCAGTGGCTCACAAGTGCAGGGCTTGGGAGCTAAACACCTCTGGGTGGAATTCTGACCCAACACTCACTAGCTTTCTGACCTTGAACAAAATAGGCGCTCAGCCTCCTCTTCCATAAAATGGAGATAATTGAGAAAATATGCAAAGTACGTGTCCAGCACCTAGTGCCTACTAATCACTCACTAGAGACTTATTTGTAATACTATCACCTTGGTCAGGGAGGTGAATTCCTGGGGGATACACAGAAGGAGCTGGCTCCAATACTCCAGTGTGGGCAGGACCAGGGCTGGGCACTGAAGCTGGGGACAGAGAAGGAAGCACCCTCAGAGAGTGAGGGAGGGAAATGAAGTTATAGCTTACCTAGGGCACCCCAAGGCCAGCAGGAACTAAAATTTACACTGAAATGCTGCTGAGCATGTCATGGTGTCGTCCAGGCTCACACTCGGTTCTGGACCCCCCCTACCCCCCCAAAGTCATCTGTAACCAGCCCAAGGAGGAGAAATGCTTTGTCTTCTTTCCCATTTCGATTGGTGGAGCACCCGAGTTCCACTGCTGACTCCATCATTTCCCGGCTGTGTGACCTCGTGACTCTGGGCAAGGAGTACAACCTCTCTGCGCGTCAGTCTCCTGCTCTGCAAAGTGAGGGCGGTGCAGCATTGTTGTGAGGATCAAAGCGTAGACTAGCTTCTGGCACAAAGCACAATTTCA
This sequence comes from Macrotus californicus, assembly GCA_007922815.1. Classification (NCBI taxonomy): domain Eukaryota; kingdom Metazoa; phylum Chordata; class Mammalia; order Chiroptera; family Phyllostomidae; genus Macrotus; species Macrotus californicus. The sequence continues at coordinate 37,605 of VMDR010003617.1, forward strand.
CAAACACTTTCTGTTATTATCTCAGGTGTCCCCTGCCTCCTTTCTTCCCGATCCATGTGCTTTGCCTTTTCGTCGCCCCCAAGATGGTCCCATTGGGGGTGAGGAGTTACTCTCAGCTTTGGTCCTCTCTGCCCTGGGCGTATCTGTTATACAGAAACGGCTGCCCACGTGCAATTCTCGTAGTTACCAGTCGACCTGGTGGAATTTTCCTCTGACCACGGGCTTTCTACCTGTTTGTCATCTATCGTTGCAAACATACCGGAGAGCAAGAAACTTATAAAAAACAGTAGGGTCATATTGAAACGCCTCAGAGCCAAAACAAGGCTCTCCAAGATGGGGCATTTTGAACATCCATAAAGATAATAACTGCAGTTGATTGCAACATATTAATTACATTTAAATACAGGAATTCATAATGATAGTTAAAAAACTCAATTGATCACCATTGGTGCTAGTAAATAAAATCTATTTTTTCAAACTTTTTTATTATTTCTTCTTAAAGACTTTATTTATTTATTTTAGAGAGAAGCAAGGGGGGAGAGAAACATCAATGTGTGGTTGCCTCTTGTGTGCCCCCTACGGGGGGACCTGACCTGGCCTGCAACCCAGTTATGTGCCCTGATGGGAATCAAACTCACGACCCTTTGGTTTGCAGGCCAACACTCAATCCACTGAGCCACACCAGCGAGGGCCCAACTCTACTTGTAAAACTAGTAAATAGAGAGAAAGAATTAGACATTTATCCTGCCTTTTCTAAATAAATTGTGCCATTGACATTAAACACCAGTTTCATAAAGACGAACCAAATGGCAATGTAGGAAGTAACTATAAAACTGGCAAATAAAGTGAAAAAATTAAGAGTGGGAGAACAGGCCTGCTATATCTGGCCACTTGATTTGTGGCAAAGGTGATGTTGCAGTGGGGAAAGAGTGTTCTTTTCAATAAATGGGCTGCATTAATTGGATATCAATGTGAAAAACCTACCTTGCATCATACCAAAAAAATCAATTCCAGGTGGATGAATGAAATAGATATATTTTTAGAAAGACACAAACTACCCAAATGGCTCCAGAAGGAGACATGGCCAGGTAAGAGGCTACTGCAATAATCCAGGTGGGGGTGCTGAAGGCAGCTTGGACCAGGGCGGGTGGGCTGGAAAGGGAGAGGCATGGGACCCTAGGAATATATTTTAGAGGTAGGAGCAATGGAGCTTATTGATGAACTGGATATGAGGTGGGTGCGGGAAAGAGGAACCAAGGAAAAGTCTTAGATGTGAGCCTTGCCCAACAGGTGGATAGGATGCCATTGTTTCCTTTAAGAATCTCACTACTCAGTATACGACAGAGGTTGTTGTGAAGATGTGGAGAGATTCGAGGAAGTGGGAACATAACTGGGTGCTTCAGAGAGGAAACATCTGAAACACCTCTCTCTTTCCCTCCCCCCATTTTGGAAATCAGAACCTCTCATAGTAAAGTCTTATTCATCTGGGAGCTGATAACGCTGCCCAGGGTTGCGTGCTTTGTTGCATTTGTTCCTGTTATCTTTGTTTTGACAGCCTCTCCTTTTGCAGCATTTGGTGGGTGTCAGCATAATTAGGTTTGCAGAAATAACAGTTCTTAGTCTGCCCGCTGAGTGGGATTGATTTGAATGTCATTTGCGTGTGTTAAATGCCTCTGTGGAAATTACTTTCTGTCTACACTGGAGTCTGAAGAACAAGACTTGAAGACTTAAAGAATCAATTTAATTAATCCTTCAAGCAGCTGCTTTAGATGGGGGTTCTCTAGGAGCAGACCAGGAGAAAGAGAAAAGTTTATTTGGAATGAGTCAGGACAAACCTGCCATGCTGTGCAGAAGTGAGACAGAGAGGTGTGTATAATGATCAGGTTGCTTCTGGAGGCCACCAGGGCTTAATCCCCCTGCAGAAACTTGGGAGACTATGAAGAGCACATTCCTCAGAGTTGTCATCGCCCAGGTGTGACCAAGCTCCTCCAGCCTGCTTTGATGCTGGTTGAGGAGAGCTTCTGGGGGCATCAAACCCTCCAACATACCTACCCATTGCACCAGGGGGCTGAGAACATTTCTGCAGCCAGAGCAGATCTCAAGCAATAAGTTGCAAGCTATAGGGGGATATTGCATGTCCAGAATGGTGAGAGCCAAGGGGATGTGGGGGTGGGGCCCTGACTGCAGCAGCCTTTAGGGAAGACAGGGGCTGCTGGATCTGAGGTGGTGACTGGGAAGGTATGCAGACGGTCCTTCCAAGCTTGACCCAAAGGAAGCCATTGTCGCCTGTAGCAGTTTCGTGGTTGCAGAGTCTCAGAGCAACTTCCGAACAAGGGCAAGAGAATTTTCACGATAGTCCCATCTCCAAAATATTTCACTAATTCCTGACATTCCATTCAAGTATTCTGTTCTTTTAAAAGATTTATTTATTTTTAGAGAGAGAAGGGAGAGAGAAAGAGAGGGAGAGAAACATCGTCTCTCTCATATGCACCTGGACTGGGGACCGGACCCGCAACCCAGGCCTATGACCTGCCCAGGAATCAAACCGGTGATGTTTTGGTGTGTGGAACAGCGCCCAACTGACTGAGCGATACCAGGTAGGGCATACTCTGTCCTTTTAAATAGCCAGCTTGTACTAGCCCATGCAGCTCCTGCTGAAAATGTGTGCTGGCAGCTCTCCTCCAAGATTTCATGCCTATGGTGTGGAGATAATTGGCCAGCTTTCGTTTATTAGTACTTGGCCACGTGGCTCAGCCTGCTGGAGGCTGTGGCACAAGCTACGTGTTACACAAGGCTGTGTGATGGGGGCCCGCGAGCAAAACAGCTCACTCTCCTGGTCCTACACCCAGCAAGGAGTTGTACCCAGTCTCGATGCATTCAGACACGAGGGGTCTATATCCAGTGTAGAGGAGGCATCTTTTCCTAGTCTGCACAAAGCTGCCATGTGAGTTCGTGGAAGCACTAAGTAGGAAACGCGAGTTGAGAAAAAAAGTGATTTACATCTGCTGCGTGTCATGTCCCGTCTATGACTCCTTCCTGCCACCACATTGCTGGGACCCTTCTTATCTCTCTTCCTCTTCCACAGTCTCCACTGCTTTTTTTCCAGGCTCCAGCAGGCAATTTTCAAATTATTATGCCGGGTAATTTAACTGGTCTTTATCCTCATCTCTGTCACCTAAGCCATGCCCGCTGCAATCCTTAGCTTCTTTACCAACCCCGCCTGTCAACACGCTTGGTCAAAAAAAACAGTGGGTCTCCCCCCACACCTTGTGCTCACTTCTCTGAGTTTGAGCTGCTGCTCAAAGTGCAAGCAGTGAAAAAATGTGTTTTCCTCATTACATCTGACACTATGAGGTAAAGTGAGTTCAAGGCACGTGAAGGAGGCTCAAAGCCAAGGCTGAAAAGTGGTGTTTGTTCACAGAGCATTCTGGGTAAGACAGGCTCTCTGTTGGCCACATGAATGACGACAAGCCGAGATACAAACTGCACGAGAAAAAAAACGTTCCTTCTTCCTGGAATTCCTGTGAAAGAGGAAGGACCAGGACTCTAGATCTTATTATTTAAAAAATTGGCATATCCATTCAAATTGCCAATCAGCCTCAAGCATGCATTGAAATTATGATTTTTTCTTGACTAGCATACAAATGTGAGTCTCCACGTCCTAAATTAGATGAGCAGCATGGACAGACTGTGAAATGCTGAATTGCCTGCCAAAGGCAAGGTAGACTTGAAAACAAGTAGTGCATTCCACGATCCCACACAGCATCGTGCTCCAGGGGGCCTTGAGGGATGTCCTATGCCGCCTTTGCTCTGTGCTCCCTCACGCATTTCTAATTAACTCAAGGGCTGTGGGGCCCTGTGCCAGTGGAGGGAGAAGAAGGTGTTGGGTGGGGGCAGAAACCAGAGAGGTTTTGCCTTCCTTCTCAGTCCTCATCTCCATTTGGCCACTCCAGACCGACCTTTTGCCTCAAAGGTAAGGGGACTCCTCGGCCCTGCAAAAAACCTCAGCGAATTGCAAGTCTGTCCACGTAAACATCCAGCTGACCCTGAGATGCAGCAAGGCGGTCAAGGTGTGACAATATGATGGGTCACATCACGACCCCTGCAGCCCTGTTCTACAGAATGCTGACTCCCAGGGAGCAGTAACGCCGACGATAGACCGCAGGCCGCAAAGCAGAGGGGGGTCCTCAGTCTGGTGAATTACATGGGCAGATGTAAATCCATTTGCACACCACTCCCATACACACGGCACAGGACTGTGTTATACACACATGTAAATTACTTCCACACATAAATCGCATGTACAAAAACATAGGGAATGTAGACATGACCGTATTCATAATGGGTACAGTGGAAGTAGGTGATTTGGAATTTTGGGGAAAATACTGCTTGTGTGCTTTTACAGTGTTTTACATCGATCGTATTCTTTTTATAAATAGAAAACTACAGTAAGAAAGAATCTTGTTTTCCCGCTTGTTTCTGTGAGTGTTGACGTGGAAGCTTGAGCGAAACAACTCCTTCTCCGAGCTGCTTCTTTAGAAAAAACTTTTTGTTGGTTTTTTTAAAAAGGCTTAGTTTACTTATTTTTTAGAGAAAGGGGAAGGAAGGGAGAAAGAGAGGGAGGGAAACATTGATCTGTTTCCTCTCATGCGCCCCCAGCTGGAGACCTGGCCTGTGACCCAGGCATGTTCCCCGACCAGGAATCAAACCAGCAAATTTTCGGTTCACTGGTGCTGCTCAGTCCACTGAGCCACACCAGCCAGGGACACACTTCTCCTTCAACCTCAGATGTCGATCTGTCATTCATACTAACACACTTCACCTAAGCTTGGGTTCTGGGCAAAGGCCGGGTTGGTTGAAAGGTCAGCAGACCTGAGACCTAGGCTCCTCACCCTGAGCCTCCATCCCCATGAGGAAATAGCAATGTGCCCTGTAAGTCCTGTAAGACCACATCACCGGCCATGGTTGTAATGGATGTTGTTCTTCATTGTCCTGTGTACCAGCTTAGATGGTGGGGGAATTGCTTTCAGTTCACAGATGGCCTCAACTAAGCACAGCGTTGTCCTGCTGTATCACAAAGATGGGGCCACCTAGTTCTCCAAGGAGAGCTCAGCTGGATCTCACAACAACCCTGTTACATTGAGAAATCCAGAAAAATCTGGATTTAAGTCCTAGGATAGTCTTAGCTCTATGTGCTGTGTGACGTTGAGCAAGTTACTTAACCTCTCTGAGCTTCACTTTACCCATCTGTAAAATAGTATCCTTGACAAGGTTGTTTTGAGAATTAAGAAAGTCCATGGCCCAGTGTCTGGCATCTAGTTGTCATTCAACAAATGATGATCATTATTAGGGACTACAGTCACTTACTAGCATTCAGCCTTGAGCTAGAAGTCTATCTAGCTGAGCCTCAAGTTTTACATTTCCAAAGTAAAACAACAACAATAACAAAATACCAGACATGCCTGGTTGACTCATATGGGATTGGGGTGAGGCATAATAAGGTGAAAATAAGAAATGGCTTTTAACCAAACCAGTGGGAAGAACCCAGTATTTGCTCTTAGAGAGGAACCACAAAGAAGATTAATGAGTCACTCTCTGTGGATTGATTGCAATTGACTGCAAAAAATAGCTCCAATTTTTCCTCTCCTTGTATCCTCTCCTCTTGTCACTGTGACTCTGTAGCTGTGACATCAAGAGGTGGAGTTTATTTCTCACCTCTTGAAACTGGGCTTGGCCATGTGACTTGCCTTGCATTGCAAACTGAGCCTTGAAAAGTGCTTGCACAGTGAAGCTTGCCCTTTCGTGGTGCTCTTGGGAGCCCACAGCCACCGCTATGTGAATGAACTCACTGAAGGATGAGCAACACGTGGTCTGAAAAAGGGACATTTATTGTTCCAGGCAACGGGCAGCCACCTGGCAGACATGCGAGTGTGGCCATAGATGGTGGGCTGACTGCAGTGCATGGGGGAGCCCAGTCATCTACCACACACAGCATTCTATCTACAGGTGAAATCTACTCTCTGAATTGTGCTTTATTAGTTACCAATCAACAGTTTAAAACTTTGATCATTCTTATTCCATGTGCATTTGAAAGCAAATCGTACAGTTTCAAGCACAGATTGTGCTTGGTGGGTATTTATAGACTGGATGGATGGAAGGGTGTTGCAGGTCACGGCAGGATAAAATGCTGGAGCAGGAGTTTCTCCTGAAGAATAGTTGGAACAGGGCTTCTCAACCTCAGCTCTGTTGACATTTTGGTTCACATAATTCTGTTGTGTGTGTGTGTGTGGGGGGGGGGTGTCCTGTGCATTGAAGGATATTTAGCAGCGTCCCTGCCCTCTGTACACTGGATACTAGTAGTGAATCACAGTACACCACAGTGGTGACAACCAATAACATCTCCATACACTGTCAGATGTCACCTGGGGAGCAAAAGGGTCCCCCAAACCCCACTGAATTAAGGGAGAAGGCTCCGAGCGGTTGCAGGGGCTACATCTGGGTAATGGTGAACAGCCCTCAGATAGAGAGCTTCTTATAAAGACTCATGAACAGGACTGAAAGATCAGGAAAACTTTTTGCTGATGCTGAGGGCTGAATACCAGTCGTGGAGCCACTGGCCCCCATCAAGCCATGAAGCTCAGACTTAGGGTGAGATGGGAATCGAAGGATCTAGTTTATGGAGCACACCTCCCTGTTCTCTCTTGACTGGTCTGGAGCCAGCTACCTGCCCTCTTCAGTACTTCCACCCGTGAACAGGGTACGTGAAAGCTGAAGAAACTCGGGGAGGCAATGTTGCTATTTGATTTAAGGTCTGGGGAAGGAAGGGGAAAGAATTGAAATGGCACTTGTGGGAATTTCAGTCTTCTCAGTCCTTTGTTCCTACTATGGGAAGGGTAATTAAGAATTAGCTTTATTTCCATGAACAGTGACATGTCCCCAAACCTACAGCACTTCCTTACTGAACGGCCACTTATGGTCAGTTGTTTAGAAGACGGTGAAATCAGACTGATAAATGTTTTTCCTGACATGAAACAGCAGAAACCAGTAACGACTTGATTACTTATTACTTCTTCGTCATAATCCAGCCATCAATGAATCTGAGTGAGACTGTGTTGTTATGAAGCCTTTTTTCATCAATGACATTTTAATTACCCCCAACCTCATCACCGAGTGAAGATGCTCCATAAACAAAAGATAATAAGCAAGCCTCGTCTAATAGCTTTTCTCCCCCCCTGTTATTCTAACCACCCTAGTGCAGGAACTCTCGCATTTATAATTCTCAGCAACACAAAGTCTGCTTCCCAATTGTATAAGCCACCCCCATATGGATGCGAGAAATATGCTAACGAGATGCCTGAATGTAAGCATGTTTCCACAAGTGTAGAGCATTACTTGAATTTGTTTTTATTGGTGGCCTCTGGACACTGGGGATAATGAAATACCAAAGTCAAGGTTTGCTAGCAGGACTGGAAGATGCGATTTCCAGGCTAACCAAACATCCTGGCCTTTGGAGAGCTAATGAATACAGGTGATTGTGTTAGTTTGCCATAAGAAAGCACAGCAGACTGGGCAGCTTAGACAACAGAAATTTATTTTCTCACAGTTCTGGAGGCTAGAAGTCCAAGATCAAAATGTCGGCGGGGCTGCTTTATTTCGAGGCCTCTCTCCTGGGCTTGTAGATGGCCACCTTCTCCCTGTGTCCTCACATGGCCTTCCCTCTGTATGGCTGTGCCCTAACCTTCTCTCATAAGGGTACCAGTTGTATTGGATTAAACCCCACCTGAAGACCTCATTTAACCTTAATTACTTCTTAAAGACTCTGTGTCAAGTCCAGTCACACTCTGAAGTACTGGGGTTTAAGACTTCAACACAGGAATTTGGTGATGGTGGGAAGACACGATTCAGCCATAACAGTGACTAGAGCCAGGCACGCATCCTTTCTCTTCCACACACACTTCCCCAACTGTGCAGAGTGCCAGGTCCCCTTTGTCAGCCTGTGGATGCATCTCTAAGCTGCTGAGAGTGTTGGTGGCTAATGGCTCTCAGTTGCCCCCTTCTGTGCAGAATTTTCCTTGTCCAGGATCTTCCTTGCTAGAGAAGTTATGCCCCCTCTCCTGTGGCAGCCCCCAGCTAATGACTGACTGGTGTGAGGGTACAAAGGGCCAACCCTTGGCCTTAAGGTAGGACCAACTATCTGGTGCAATTCATGCTTCAGGGCTTCCTGTTAATCAGGCTGACACTCTGCCCCGCCTGGCTTCTCTCACCCCTCTTCACCTGAGAGTCACCCACAAAAGACTGTTGCACTGAAATCCTGTCTCAGCCTCTGCTTTTAAGGGACTTCCCCTGAGACTATGAATTTCAAAGAAATCACTCAAATGCACTTAACAGGAATACTCTTCAGAAGATAATCAGGTTGTTCTTTGATGATTCAGAATATACCCTGACTGTGCAGGGTCACTGGGCTGTTATTATAAACATCAATTATTTCTACAGGTGGGAAGAAATACCTTCAAACAGAGCACTCCTCTGGCTAGAGGATGCAACTACACATTTTGATTATTTAAAAAAAAAGATTTTATTTACTTACTATTTAGAGAGAAAGGAAGGAAGGTAGAAAAAGAGGGAGAGAAACATCCATGTGTGAGAGATACATGGATTGGTTGCCTCGTGCCCATCCCCAACTGGGGACTCGGCCCACAACCCAGGCATGTGCCCTGACTGGGAATCGAACCAGTGACATTTTGGTTTGCAGACCAGTGCTCAATCCACTGAGCCACACCAGCCAGGGCTACACATTTTGATTTAACAGTAGCCAGAACCCAGTCTGTTTGGGTCCAAATGAAGGCAAATCTGAAGGCAGGGCCAGGGGTCAGAATGATATCCCCAGTCAACATTGTCCACACTGTTGGTCACAGGGGTAATTACTATGCTCCTGTGTGTGTAGTTTCTTGTTTGATAGCTTTTTACATTGTTCATCTCATGTAGAGACGCTAGGATGCTGGTGCTGCGAGGGTTTGTAGCCATTCCTCCAGCATGTGTTTAGAGCTCTGTGATAGGTTGACCTATGCCCCCCAAAAGATATGTGGATGTTCTAACCCCTGGAACCTAGGAGATGACTTTACTTGGAAATAGGGTTGCTGTAGATGCAATAATGATGAGGTCCTACTGAAGTAGGTGAGCCCTAATCCAAACTTCTGTACTTTTTCATGGTTTTGTTTTTGAAATCATGGGAAATGTGATCCAATATGTGACAAAATTGCATTGAATTCAATAGCAAATAATTAGAAAGCCTCTTTTCATATTCCTTATTTAAAGATGAAAGATAAAACACTATATGCCATTGTGTAAAACATTATCTAATCTGCACTGGCCAGGTGGTTCAGTTGGTTGGAGTGTCATTCCATACACTAACAAGCTGCGGGTTCGATCCCCAGTCAGGGCACGCACCTAAGTTTCAGGTTCGATCCCCAGCCAGGGCCTATGCAGGAAGGAGGCAACCAATTGATGTTTCTTTCTCACATTGATATTTCTGTCTCTCTCACTTCTTCTCTCTCTAAAATCAATAAGCATATTCTTGGATGAAGATTAAAAAAATTGTCTTATCCTATTGGAATAAGTATGATTGAAAGAATATATGGAAAAATATGGTAGCAAAATTAAAATGTGGTCCTTGGTCAGAAAATATGTGGGAGATACCTAGAAAATATTTCTAAAGATTTGGAAATTATTAAAGCAAATTACACAGGTGGGAAATTCACAATAGTTTGATAAAAGCACAGATAGATGTCCCTAATGAATTCCAGCTTTCAGTGCCTGTTAGACTCTGTCAGGTATAAAATGCAAGAGCTATTTTAAATGAGCTATGAAAGGAAAGATGAACTTCACAAGATAATAATCTCAGTACTAATGACTTTTTGAATAAAGCCAGTGTTTAATGAAAAGCAAAAATAAAAAACCTTGTAGCCTCCAAGAATGATCTGCTTGATTTCAGAGGAGAACAGAAAGAATTTTGGGGTAGGATACTGGGCATCCCATAAAAGAGTGCATCCACCGTTGTTTCAGAGGCTAGGTGTAGCAGCAGAGGGTTGAGAGCCAGAAAAGTTTCACTCACGTAGCTCACTGAATAAGGACATTTTAAAAAGGTGAGCAAGGCCCAGCTGGTGTGGCTCAGTGGATTGAGAGCTGGCCTGTGAGCCAGAGGGTCACTGGTTCAATTCCCAGTCAGGGCATATGCCTGAGTTGCAGGCCAGGTCAGGTTCCCAGTAGGGGGCATGCTGGAGGCAACCATACATTGATGTTTCCCTGTCTTTCTCCCTCCCTCCCGCTCTCTCTAAAATAAATAAATAAATAAAATAGAGTTGGTTATTTCTATCTTTAAAGAAAAAAAAGGTGAGCAGGAAAATCATTTGACTGCACAAGAGCTCACTTGTTGTCTGGTGGCAAAGTTTGTAAAAGAGCTTCTAACTTAAAGATAAATTACAGAGGTTTTCTTTTTTTGTTTGTTTGTTTTTAAACAAGGCAAAGATTTCAAATTTGGAAGCCTCTTCTGGAACAATAAGTGACAATCAATAGAATTGACAAATGACATTAGAGGGCTCAGGCTGGCAGAAAGCCAAGAAACAAACATAGATGCATAAATCAACAAGGTTCACTTATCTCATGGATGGGGAGGGAAGTTGGCATAGTCAGAGTTCACTGCAAAGGAGCATTAACTGAGCCACAGAGAGGTGTAAACTTGTGTATTAAATCTTCTCCCAGAACTACAGTGTCAGATGACAACATCTGACTGACTGAGGATTCCCAGACCTCCTGGAAGCCTGTGTGGTTCCAGACACACAGACATAGTTCTGAACTAGAGCCAGGAACACCTCATCAGTCTTGGAGTTTATGACGTGCAGTATTATTACAGGTCCCTGTGCTCTCAGCCACGAACACAGCTTTCTGCGCCCCTCGGCTCTGCCTCCCGAAGCTAACACAGCCTTTCCAGATACATTCCTGAACTTAGAGCTGTCCAGCTGCCTTTGGATTAAGACAGAGTTGAGAGACCTAATAACCAAATTCAGTGAAATGTGTGGTCCTTGTATGGATCTTGGCTCAGATGGACCAGCTGCAAAAGACGTTTTGGTGACAGTTGGGGAGATCTGAATATGGATTGGGTAGTAGGTGGTATGAAGAAATTATTGTTTATTTTGTTAGGTATAATAATTGTATAATGGTTACAGAGGAAAAGTCCTTATTCTTAGAGATGCATATGAAAGCATATGAGATAAAATGTCATTTTCTGTAATTTATGTAAATACTTTGGCAAGAAGTTACATAAAGCAAGTCTGGCATAATGTTAAGAATGATTAAGTCTAGGTAATGAGTAAATGGTAGATCACTGCACTCTCCCCCCACCCCTAATTTTCTGTATGTTTTAAAATTTTCATAATAAACTTTTTATAGTAAATTAAAAAAGAAACAAACACAATCTATACTACCAAAGTGAAAATGATGTTTCAGCATTGAAAAAAAGCAAAATTTTTTTGGAATAAAATAAACAGAACATTTTGGAAGTTGCCATTGTTATATTATTTTATCGATAAAAGAAATGTAAGTGGATCCTCTACCAACTTTCCTCTGCCTTACTTAAAATAAAAATTTGGAAAAACAACACTGGACTGAGCACCAGTCTGCAGACCGAAAGGTCACTGGTTAGGTTCCTGGTCAGGGCTCATGCCTGGGTTGCGGGGCCGAGTCCCGGGTTGAGGGTGAGCAGGAGGCAATCGATTGATGTTTCTCTCACACACATTAATGTGTGTGTCTCTCTCTTTCTTCCTCCCTTCCCCTCTCTCTAAAAATAAATACATAAAATCTTTAAAACATTGAGAAAACAATATGCTATAAAATACTATAAAATTTGGGAAAAACAATGAATAACTCAAAAAGAAAATGAAGGCAATTCCATTTATGACAGCATTAAAAAGAATAAAATCCTTAGGAATAAATCTAACCAAGGAGTTAAAGACTTCAATGCTGAAAACTGCAAAATATTATCAAGAGAAATTAAAGAAGAAGAAATAAATAGAAAGAGATTTCTTGTGTTCATGGATTGCAAAACTTAATATTGTTAAGATGTCAATATTATCCAAAGCAACCTGCAGATTCAGTGCAATCCTTATAAAAATCCCAATGGCATTTTCGTAGCAATAGAAAAATTTGTCCTAAGTTGATGCAGACTCTTAAGAGGGGACATGTACCCCTCTTCCTTTATGCCATACTCTAGGCTTATTATTCTATTAGCACAAGTGGAGCAACTTTTATCTTTTTTCTTCAGGGCTGTACATGGTCACTGGACTTCAAGTCCTGTCTTCCCCTTTGTTAAGCCCCCTCCCCCCAAAACTATGTCCTCACATACTGACACAAAGTTCCTTTGGAAGCAAGCAAAGTCTTTTGTTCCCCAGTTAAAAAAAAGGCTTATGATAGAAACACTACCTAACATAATACAAGAAACTCACACATGTTAAGGGGAAAAACCAATCAGCGAATTGAATTGAGGGGACCCTCAGCGCTTTTCCTATGAAGGAGAGGATGAGGAAGAAGGGGAACCATTGTCCCATAAAAAAGGGGTGCAGATGGCAACAATTTCTTGAAAGTATATTGTGGGGATAAAGAGAAACCGTTAGGCATTATTACCATGTTGCCCTGGGCCAAATGGGAAGAACAAACTGAAGTCGGAGGTTGGGATGCTTGCAGTTCTGGACTGTGGAATTTCGAAGAACTCAATAGTGACTTGTCTCTGTAGGGACGTTGTAAATTCTGGGAGAACAGGGACCAACTGCAGTACATTATATTTGCCACCCGCTGCTTGGTAGCCTCCAGCATGGTGCCGAGCACGTGGAGTTTAAGTATCTGTTGGACAAGTGAAAGAATATAATTTTTGGAAACCTATTTAAATCCCAGAGCACTGTGTAAGCAGTGAGGATTTTCTTTTCCCCTTGAAGAAGTGAATGAGAAAATTAACTAATTAAAAACCTCCTAGGGATGATGTTTCCTCTCAGCCTTTGCTCCTCGCTGATGAGAACTTAGACTGAAGAGCTCTTCTTGAAGTCCTAAAGCCACAGCCAAGTACTAATGAAAACCAGTGTTAACTACGTGAGCACTTTGGAAATTAACATAAGGAGGCTTTCCAAGTAAACTCAGAATTTTCACTTGTCAAAGCAAGACATTATTGAAAAAATGGTAACATTTTATTGAAAGATATTAATTAATATCTAAATAACTGCAGAGAAATGTCCTGTTTGTGACTAGGAAAATGCAATGCCATCAAGATATCAATTTTTCCCCCCCAGAATTGAGCTATAAATACAATGTAATTCTGAAAAAAAATTCCAATACAGTTATCCTGGAACCCGAGAAGCTGACTTGAAAATTTATTTGGAAGAGTAAAGAGCCAAGAAGAGCCCAGACACTCTTGAAAGAAGAACAAGGTAGTGTGGGTGCTGCTCTGCTAGACGTCAAGTCTTACCCAGGGGTTGGCGTCAGCAAGGCAGTGTGAACAGCTGCCAGGAGAGAAGACTGGACTGATGGAACACACTTTCTAGCAGGGCCAGAAACGGGAGCACAGGTCCATGGAAACCTAAGGTGTGTTGGGGTTGTTGCATGAGAAGGACTGGTTGGTAAACGGCTCTGTGGCCCCATAATAGACACCGTGCTCCATGCTGTCACTTCCACTTACCCGTCACTCTGGATGATTACTGATCTGTTCTCTTTCTGTCTCTTTCACAAACTTGTCAGCACTGAGGATGTCTCATTCTCCCTCTTTGCGTCTCCTAACACAATATTCATCACACAGTAGAGCCTCTACAAAAGTCAGTTCCATTTTTAACAAAAATTTGCCATCTACTCCATGGGGCCACCGTGAGAATTAAAGACATAATTTAGGTAAATCTGCTAAAGCTGTGCATTGTATGGATTGAACACCCCAAAATGGTCATCATAATAGTCCTACTATGTGCCAGGCACTGTGCTAAGCTCTTCATAAGAATTATCCCAGTTTAATCCTTGCGACAATTCCACGAGCCATGGGGAGACTGAGGCACTGAGAAGCTAGGTACTTTTTCCAAGGCCGTAAGCTAGGAAGTGAGCCCTGAGACTTTAAACCCAGGCAGCATGGCCTCCATTGGCATTCCAGTGTAATCTTAATCACCGTATTACAGCGTGCTTCGTAGTAGAGCCTCAGTTTTGTATGAAAAGCCACCACAAATATGTGGCATGGATAAACACATGAGTGGACCTGAGGCCTCAATAAAAAGTAGAGAAGCAGGGAAATGTGTAACAAGTCTTTGAGGTTTTCATTTCATTTAATTTTGAAGGAGCTACGTTGCTGGAAGGGTAACAAGTGTGATTGGCCTCATCTTCAAGTATGTAGGAGAAAGAGGGTATTAAGGAAGGACAGCAGCCCCCAGTCCCCAGGAGAGGCAAGACAGGCACCTGCAATTCCTGGCCACCATGCTGTATGGAGCAGAGTGTGTCCCTGCCCTGGCTGGGGGCCTGTGTGAGTGCTGAGCTGAGTGGGCAGGCTGGACGGGGGACAACCTGCATGAGCCTGTGACAGCTTGGGATTCCTACTCTCAGATTGTGCCTAACCTACAATGTGGTATCACTATACACCTATCAGAATGCTTAAAATAAATTGTGATGACACCAAATACTGGTGAGGATTTAGAAAAATTAGACCACTCATATAATGTTGGGAATATAAAATGTCACAACTACTCTGGAAAGGAGTGTGGTAGTTTCTTAAAATTTAAATACTCAACTACATTATGACCCAGCAATGGCACTCCTGGGCATTTATCTCAGAGAAATGGAAACAGCTTTTTTTGTAATAGTCCCAAACTGGAAACAACCCAGAGAATCTTCAGTAGGTGAAAGGTTAAACAAGCCATGGTGCACCCATACCACGGACTACTAATGCCTCAGCACAGAAAGGGGTGATCACACATGCAACAATCTGGACGAATCTCCGGAAGTTTATGCCAAATGCAAAAAAACCAGCCCTAAGGACTTACATATCCATAATTCCATTTATAAACATTAAAATAACAATGACTATCATTTTATACCCCACATATTAGAAAAAAATTGCTGGAAGAGATGTGAGGATATTTCTCACATTCACTCACTGTGGTGGAAATGTGAATTATAAACATCAATCTGGCAACATCTATCAGCATTTAAAAATATACAAATGTACCCTTAAAAATTGAGCCATGCACTTAATTGTGTACTTTACTGTTATTCCTGAATAAAAAGAAACAAAAATTTAAAGATACAGCTACCTTTGCCACACCCTTCTGGAAATCTGTCCCATGAACTAAAACCACCAGTTCGTACAAAAGAATATTAGTTTACAGAGATGTAAAAGAATATTAGAATACAGAGATGTTTATCACAACATTGTTTGTTGTGCCGAAAGAAAACTAGGAATAAAAGTGCCACAAACAGAGTCATGCCTAACATGGCGGAGTCACATTACGGAGTACTGAGCAGTCATGAAAGGGTGTTTGTCCCTTAACGCCCTTGAAAGGAGTGCACAGAGGACTGGTAGACATTTTCCCACGCACTGTTGCGTGAGAAAAGCTAGATGTATCAAAGCATATGTAATATGATCCTATTTTTATAAAGTAATTACCACAGGACCCTGTATGTGTGTCTGTTTGTAAATGCACACCCACGTATATATCCTTGAGTTTGTTTAGACTCATTTTTAAAGCTGAAAGGGTTAACAAGTTGAAGATTTCTCTGAGCTTGCCCCCATTCCCCACATTGTGTACATTCACACCCAGCTCCCTCTGAGGAGCTGGTGAATTAGCCCCACTGACCCGTCACTGAACTCTCCAGGCTTTCGTGATTCACAGGCCAGGAAAGCTTCCTTGGCAGCACATGAACGTCTGTATGAACACTGCCTACTTTCTAGCAGATCAAATTCAGCAGTTTCAGTGACTTAATGTTGCCCACAAATAGCAGAGGCTCCTGGAATGGAATCATGTTGCTAAATTATCTACCTGTCACAGTCTTCCCGTGGCATCTGTCTTCACTGTCTCCTTATGGAGCCATCCCCTTTCCCAACTCCACTTAAAGTACATTCAGTTTCTATTTAAAGGTGCTTTCAAACATTTTGGGACGTTCTGGGGTATAACATGATCATGATATCAAGTGTCTGTTGAGTCTGGCACATGGTAAGAATGTTATAATGGTTAACCTCATGATATCAAGTGTCTGTTGAGTCTGGCACATGGTAAGAATGTTATAATGGTTAACCTCTGAGTGGCAGGGGGAGAAGGGAAGGATAGGGGAGAGGAAGATGGGGGAATGAGGCCAAAGGTGGAGCCAGCTGCAGTGGAAGGAGGGGATGCTTCCTGCCCTTCCCACAGACCCCTTGGGCTCACGGTGCACTTCTTACATTTCGTTCTTGTGCCCAGGCCAACTTTCTCTTTCCCTTAGGGAGGACATGTAATGTCAAGAAACATTTTTTAAAAAACTGTAATTGCCTTAAAATTTAATTTTTAAATTATTTAAAAATTAATTAAAGTGCTGCTACACATCTATTAGAATGGCCAAGATCTAGAACACTGACACTAAATGCTGGCGAGGATGTGAAGCAAAGGAACTTTTGCTTGTTGTTGATGAGGATGCAAAACGGTGCACCTGCTTTGGAAGATGGTTTGGCAGTTTCTTACAAAACTACACATAGCATACAATCCAGCAGTTGTGCTCCTTGGTATTTACTGAAAGGAGCTGGAAAGTTATGACTCAGAAAAGTCTGCATGTGGGTGTTTACAACAGCTTTATTCATAATTGCCAAAATTTGGAAGCAGCCAGGATGTCCTTGGGTAGGTGAATGGATGAACAAACTGTGGCACATCCAGACAATGGAATAGTATGCAGCCCCCAAAGGAAATGAACTATCAAGTCACAAAAAGATATGGAGGAAACTTCGATGCATATTACTAAGTAAAGAAGGCAATCTGAAAAGCTACATACTATTTAATTCCAACTATATGACATTCTGGAAAAGGCAAAACTATGGAGACAGGAAAAAGATCAGTGGTTGCCAGGGGCTTGGAGGAGGGAGAATGAATAGGCAGGGCACAGAGGATTTTTAGGGCAGTGAAACTAGTCTGTATGATACTCTAATGGTGGATACATGTTGTCATACCTTTGTTCAAACCCAGAGAATATACAACACGGAGAGCGAACCCTAACAAGACCCATGGACTTTGGGTAATAATGATGTATCAACATTGGTTCATCAACTGTGACAAATGCACTGCTCTGGTGGGGGATGTTGATAATGGCGGAGGCGGTATATGTGTGGAGGCGAGGGTATGTGGAAATTCTCTAGTTTCCACTCAGTTTTGCTGTAACCCTAAAGCCATATTCCAAGGCCACAGAACTCAGGCATGCAAAATTAGAATTTCCTTTGTTTTCTAAAAACAAACAGCCATCTTGAGCCTCTGTAGCAGACACTGTTGATGGCCCACATATCTCCTAGGCATTCCTTGTTCCAGTGCAGCTAACCCTACAGCCTCCACTCACCTCTTTCTTGGGGGCTTTCTCTGGCCACTCCTGATGGATAGGGTAGGCTGGAAGGACCTGAAAACTGACTTAACCAATAACTACCTGACCCAGCTTCTTTATTCCCACTGGTGGTGGGTGGGAACTCCAAGACATGCTCTACACAGGCTTCCAGGCATATCTCAGGTTGAGCCCCAGTTGTCCACATCAGTGATCTGCTCATGAACACACTGTTTAGGGACTTCTTTCCCTTCCCTGTCTCACTTCCCCACTCCCTTACCAGTCTTTTCTGAGACTCCCTCCCAAATAAGGCACTTGCACTTAAATCCTTGCCTCAGGGTCTGCTTCTGGGGTAACTCAAACCAAGACGACCCCCTTTCCTCCTGAATACCTAAAACTTAATCTAGTCATTTGCAGGCAGATTTAGTTACTTGAAGGTGTTTTAGTCATTTCAAATTTAAACTCAGTCAATTTAAAATTCCTTGCACCACTCCCAACCCTGCCCACACCAAATTTTTCCTAATGTGTGCATCTACATTCCTGGGTTGGTCGGGGTGGAAACGAGGGAGTGCTTGGTGGTCTCACAGCATTGCCTAGGGCAGTAAGGGTGGGAGGTCTACCAGCTGGGCACAGGACACGTGTACAGTGGGGGAAGAGGGACAGGGGAAGTTTTATTTACGTCTTGGAATTACTGTCCTACCAAATGCCTACACAAGGAGGGGCTGCCTTTTCGGATACTAAAGGCTGTGCACAGAATGCATCCCTGAAAGCATCATGAAAGATCTGGTACAAATAAACATCCTAAGAGTTAAATTAGTTTGGTCTTGGAAGCAGATGTCCTTTCCAAGTGAGATCTTCCATCTAGATTCCTCAGGTCAGGTCTCCCACTGCTACACTCAATAATGGACTCTCTAACAATGCATTGAATAAATAAATGAATAAGGAAGCAAATGAATGAACTTTAACAGGAGCTTGAAGGGGCTTTTCCTGAAGTCAGAATTTTGGTGAAGCCCTAAAGATGAGAGTAGTAGGTGAAAGTGCCCAAAGAGAGGTGTTAGAATGGACCATGTAAGATGTGTTTGCCCCCATTCCAAAGAGAAATGCTATACATACCTATGCCAGAATTACTAGAAAATATTAGAACAACTTTAATGGCCATCAATCCCTTCTCTTACGCCCAGTCTTTATGGGAAGACTATTTGAAGTGATTATCGGAAAGTCATTGGGGAAAGAGAGCTTGATCTAGTGGGAGCTCCTGTGGTATTTTCTCTCTTCTGTCCATGATTCTTCCACACTCCCCCCACCTGGCCTCTTACTTACCGGCTGGTGGCTTGTTGAGATGCAGAGTCCTGTAGTCCCAGCATGGTGCGGCCATGGGGAAGGAGGGAGGTGAGAATTCTCGGGAGAGCCTGCTTGGAGGAGACATGGATGAAACAGGAATTGAAGCCCACATCTTACTAGGTCATGCTGAAAGAGGAATATTGGTTGGCAATGACTATGATGGCTGGAGAAGAGCATGGGCATCAACAGGCAGGTAGCACTCCCAGTATTTGAAAAAGCAAGGCTGGGAGAGTGGAGACAAAGTTAGAGCAATTTTGATAGGAGCTTGCTCAAGAGGTGAGGACTCATGCAGGGAGAGGGTTTGAGATAAACTGATGGGGCAAGAATAAGAAAGGAAGAAGCATGTGGGTTATGCAGAGAGTACCTGAATTCAGAGAACAAAAGAGTATGGAGGCTGTGTAGAGATACCTCCAAATGACCTGCCAATGCACCCCACGTGGAGCAAGGCTGAGACCCTGCCATATACAAAGAGACATGTAGAGACAGCTAAGGGAGAACCACAAACAGCACTAGCTAAGTACATTGTTGCTTTCCTAGTTTTTCTAATCCCTCTTTCTTCTGCTTTGTCCCCTAGGAAAAAGACCTGAAGGAAGGGCAGAACAGCTCACAGCGCCTTTTCTCATTGAAGGCCTCAGGCTACAGTTTAGGAAGGAGCTGAAAGGAGAATGGACACTTAGAATTGCATGAGATTGGAGTTTCGACTTGGACTAGACTGAACTTGGCTTTTCAATGGCTAAACAATGAATCAGTTTCAAAGTGAGATTGTTCTTATTATTTATTTATTCATTCATTTATTATTATTTTTTAATCCTTACCCAAGGACATGTTTATTGATTTTAGGAAGAGAGGAAGGGAGGGAGAGAAAGAGAGAGAGAGAGAAACATCGATGTGAGAAACGTTGATCAGTTGCCTCCTGTAACGTGCCCCAACCAGGAATCAAACCCAAAACCCTTTTGGTGCATGGGATGATGCTTCAACAAACTGAGACACCTGACCTGGGCTGTTCTTATTATTTAAAGTTTTTGATTAGCCTAAGATGTTTCCTAGGGGTAGGGACCAAGCAGTTTTGAAAGAAAATTAATAAAAGAAGCATTTTCCTGTTTGGACTTCAACCATTGCAGCATATTTGATATTGAATGAATGAATGGATTTGGGACTGGTGATCATGGTTCCTACCATTGTACACTTCAACTTCCAGAGAGCTGATAGTTTCCTGGACTCCCGAGGTCCTTGTGGTCAGAGCCGCTTTTCATTCATTCATTTTCATTCACTCACTTTTCATCGGTTTCTCATTTTGTGTCTAGCATTGAGGTAGGCCCTGGGGCTCCTAAATGAGTGAACGAGATCTCTGACATCCAACAGCTTGTTTTACTCTTGGAGGTGGAAGGGTTTCCACTGAGCCTTGAAAGATGGTTCAGGCAGCAGGGAGCAGAGTGGGTATCAGTTCAAGATGGGGACACTGTCTTTTAAATGCCAAGTTTCCTGACACCTTGCTCTGGCCCTGGCTTGCTCATTCATTCAGTCAGGAAATATATGTGGAACATTTACCTACTTACAGGGTAATCTTGGCATCTTTCTTAGAGGGGTATCCCTGATGGGTAGATCTTTCAGCATGACAAGTCTATTTCTCACTCACTGAGGAATTCAGGTACAAAGAGGTGGAGTGTGGGCTCAATGATTTGGAATCTGTCTTTTCTGACTGATATCTCTCTGACTTTCCCAGTTGCTTTCTAATGCCTTACTGACTTCAGACCAAAACTGAATCTAGATCCAATCTGCTGGAATCAGAGCACTGAGGGCCTGAATGCCCCCAGGGAAGTGAGGAAGGGTCCTTGGAAGTATGGTGTTCCTGCTCCCCAACTAAACTTTGGGAATGGAGTTGCGAGATAGAGTTGCAATGTTATTCCAAAACACTGTTCATTATTTATCTGAAATTTCACTGGGCATCCTGTATTTTAATTTGTAAATCTGCCATCCCTACCTGGGAAGAGCTCTGGCCTGAGAAAGACCAGAAGACTCATCTGTCAGGTTTTCAAAGCTTCTTCCCCTACAAGACTCCTCACCCTGCTGGACCCTGCTGGACCCTGCTGTTGACTCTCCACAACTAGCCCTTATGGAGGGGTGGAGTGTTGGTGGCTCGTTGTGAGGATCTTAGACTGGGGACCAAGAGATCTGTGTTCTAGACCATGGTCTGCCACCAACAGATTCAGTGACTTTGCACAGGACAGTTTGCTTCTCTAGGATTGATTTCTTTATTTAGAAAATGAGAAAACTGGGGGTTCCATGGGCCATTCAAACATCACACATGGATTTAGCTTCAGAGTGCAACTGGGACAGGGGCATTTGGTCATTTGTCCACTCTGTACCTAGTCAGGGCTGTGTGTGTGTGTGTGTGTGTGTGTGTGTGTGTTGACGGGTGGTTGAGAGCTCCCAAACTGCCCTAGATATGGCAAGAAATGGCTTGGTAAGTGTTAACTGCCACAGTTGTTTGATTTTGTGGTGCAGAAATGACGGGGTGCAGGAGGAGCTGTTGGAGGGCCTATCTCATTTTTGTCTCAGTTTACTTCTCTTGGAATGTCCCTGTCCCCATGTCTCCTCACTCCCTGGCAGAAACAAAGACTCTTTTCTCTGTTCCAGGAATACAGCAGGCTGGCAAAAGGAACAAAAGACGCAATGGCAGACTGTTGAGTTGAGCTTCAAAAGACCAACCACAGGGAGCCCAGGTCCTGCCTGAACTGCCTGGGGCTCAGGTGGCCCCCTCTGTGAGGCCGCTCCCAACAGTGCTGACTATTCGTTCAGTCTTGTTCTGAAACATAAGGCAAAGAGGAGAGGCAGATCTATACAGAGTCTGTGGGGAAGCCAGAAAAATGACTGCGATAGGAGAGAAAAGTGCATCCCTTAAATGCTGTTTTTGTCCCTAACTCTAGGATCATGGACATTCAGCAGTACAGAGACAACTAACCGAGAGGATGTGGACAAAGCTTGTGCTAGGGCTTGAAAGCAAAAAAAGTCAGTCCTCTGAGCTGCCTGGAAGTCAGTGACAGCGTCATGAAGGTCAAGACATCTGTTACCCTGAAGCAGAACACTACCGGCTCTTGGTTTTAGGAGAGGAGCTGGGGTGTGTTGTGGACACTGTGCTGCCCAGATCCCTGCAGGTCTGTCCACCCAGCTCTCCCTGTGCATCCCAGGTGCTGCAAATGCTGGCACCTGTACCTTCAGGAAGATTGTCCTGGGCAGTGGAGACATTTTGCCCCTCCAAAAGAGCTAGAGGGGTCTGGGAATTCCATGCCCTTTCCCCAAACTCCTCTTTTCCTAGCCAAGGATAGGCATGGGAGTAAAGAGGCTTGTCTCCCCAGGATGAACAAAGTCTGAGGTGTAATATATGCCCCAGAGCTCCCCATGGGATCAGGCTATGCCTGGGGCCTCCCCTGCAATGTCCCCAACTTGGCTCCTTCCCCTGTCATATCCTGCTTCCCCCACTTTCTTACTGGTTTTCCCCTAATTAATTATCTAATTCATTAAGGAACTTATTATTTCTTAATCAACCACTTGAACCTGAACTCCAGTCTCAGGGTCAGTTTCTGGTCTGATTGAGAAGGTGGACAATCCAGTGTTTGAACCAAGGGAGGACATTCTCGTTAACACTCCATGTTCTCAGAAAGGAAGATAATCAGAGGAGCATCAGCTTTACCCAGCTGAGGCTCAGAAGAAGAATTATCATTTAGAGAAGACCCAGGGCCTCTTGTGGAAAAAGAAGGGTAGATGTCAAGAGCATCCTGAAGGTTGGCATCACAATCTCTCATGGTTGTGTCTTCATTTGGGGATCTTTGAAATGATTACATGGCAGACTCTTGATTTACTAGTTAAGAGCACATGTTTTAGACCCAGACTGTCCTGCATTCCTGTCCCACTTCTGACCCTCAACAGCAGCATGAACTGGGGCAAATTACTCATGCTCTCTGAGCCTTAGTTTCTTCATCTATGAAATGGGACTAGTCGTGGTTCAGAGGGTAGCCAAAAGGTTAAGTGAGCTAATGTGTGTGCCTGTCTGCTGGTGGTGAGTGTACTGGTTCTGGTCCCTAAATCTCAGTGTTACCATAAAATAGAAACCCGCACCCTCTGTTTTACTAGGATGTTGTTCCAAGGTGAGACATGCCAACTGCTAAATAATGCAACCAGCCTGTGATTTTTACAAGAGTTGCTATGGCAACCATATTTTTAAAAGTTACTAAAAGTTGGCAAAGAACACAACACTGGGACTAAGTGACAACAAAAAGTGATGGGATGATATAAATAAACCTAGAAGTAAAGAAGAAAAAGAAACCAAGAATACAAGAAGCAGGTAGGGAAATACATACTAAGTTAGGGCAGGGTAATTTTATGTGTTCATGTCAGGGTTGGAATCTGTCCCAGGTCTGAACAGAATGAAGACTGTGAATTTGGAATGGGCACTGTTATATGGTCTTGGCTAGAGCCCTTATCAGGCCTGCTTGAGCCATTCTGTTCTTTGTTGGCCCCCCATGGAAGGACCGGAAGAACTATCTCCCTCAATGGGGTTCTGGCTTGGGCTTTTTAGTTCTGTGGTCTTTCGCCCTTTTGCCTCTGTCCTATCTGCCTGCACCTCCACTGGAGCTCCCTGGTGGTAGAAATGCCCTCCCTGTCATTTCTCTGTAAGTTCCTTCTAATTCCTGACATCAGAGAAGTATCACAATTTTGCCACTCCCAGTAGTGGGAGAAATTCAGAGTTGTGGTCTCACTGGTAACTAGGTGGTTGGAATAGCCTTGTGGCAGCCATGATGCTGTGGCCACTGCCAAATGGACACCTTGTGAAGGACTTAAGAGAAACCAACCATCTTGTAAGGAGGCCAAGAGAATCCTGGTCTGGGTATGACAGAGCTGAAGCTGTCATGGTTGCAGGAGACTTGAAGGCATGACATGACTGGTGTAGGCTGTTTGTCTTTGTGAGCCCACGACCCTGATGTTGCTGCCTCTCTTCAGGTGTTAGCACAAGGCTGAAGTGGGGGGCACATCACATTTCCCTTTTCTGTCCTGTCTCCTTATTCCTTTCAACACCTCCACATTAGAATGTAAGAGGGGGTAGGAGGTGTAAATTTTTAGTAAAAAAAAAAAAATTTTAGAAAGGGAAAGTCAAGTGTGTAAAGGTTCATTTGATTTCTCTACAACTAAGATTAAATTAGCTCTTGAGCCTTGATATCCACATTTTAGAGGAAACTTGATTTTGCCAATTTCCATATATGCATGCATCTATATCTAGAGCTTTATATTCTGTTACATTGGCCTATTTATTTATTCCATCCCCGAATATCCCCCTCTTTTAATTACTATAGCTTTATAATTATTATTGTTCTCTGGTAGAATTAAGTTATTTCTTCAAAAAGGTGCCTTGGCTTGAATTTTGAGATAAACTTGTCAAGATTGCTAATTGACTTTTGTTTCTGAATCTTGTAGCCAACTACCTTGCTGCACTTTCTTATTAGTTCTATTACTTTTTACAAGATTCTTTTGGATTTTCTGTGTAGACAATCATATCCTTTGCAGATGATGGCAATGACATTCTTGTTTCCTAATTCTTATGTTTTCCCCCTTGTCTTATTATGTGAATCCTAGAACAAGTCGAATGGAAGGAATAACAGCAGACATTAGCATCTTGTTCTTGCTTCCAAATGAAGCACCAACTGCTCTTTAATTCTCATAGTGGGATTCCCACTCCCTTTAGAAACTCCATTGTTTTCCCAAGGAATCTGCCTCACCCAGGATTTGCCCCTCTACCCTGGCAGTACTTTCCTTGGTGCTGAGGAACTCCATCCATGAGAGTGACCTGCAGTGAGGGGTGGCTTGTGCCTTTCCATTTCCCACAGGGAAAGCCCAGGATGAGTTCTTCTTTCCTGATGTTCTTCCCAGCGGCATATTTTGCAGGCACTTCATCTTTCATGTATTGCAGCGAGTGGCTGTTGAATCAGGTAAAAAGGCATGTGACCGTGTATTCTCTCTCTCTGTCTTACACTCTCCCCACCTTCCTCCTCTTTTTTCTCCAACAACAGATAATTGTCAGAGACAGTTAAAGCCCCAAAGGGGGCAGAATAACATTTTTCTTCATACCACATAATGTTTAAAAGATTTTATTTATTTATTTTTAGAAAGAGGGGAAGGGAGGAAGAAAGAGAGGGAGAGAAGCATCAGTTGGTTTCTTCTTGCATGCCCCCCAACTGGAGTCCTGGTCCACAACCCAGGCATGTGCCCTGACTGGAAATCTAACCTGGGACCTTTCAGTTTGCATGCCAGAGCTCAGCCCATTGAGCCACAGCAGCCAGGGCCACACCACATAATTTTAAAAGCCATGTCTCTTCAGTGGAGTTAAACTTCATATGTTAATGTGGAAGATCAGACTCCTTTCTTTTTTCTCAACTTCTGCTTTCAGAGTATGTGTGGGGGTCTACTGGGAGTAAGAAATAGCATTACCTCTTTTTACCCCTTTTTTATTGAATTTATTGGGGCAACATTGGTTAATAAAATTATATAGGTTTCAGGTGTACCTATATATCTGAACATTGTATACTGTGTTCACGACCCAAATTCGAGTCTCCTTCCATCACTAGTTATCTCCCTTCACTGGCTTCTGCCTCCTCCAACCCCATTTTCCCTCTGGTAATCACCATACTGTTGTCTGAGCCTATGAGTTTTACTTTCTTTCTTAATTCCTTCACCCAGTCCCATAAACCCCCTCTACTCTCACAGCTGTTGGATGAACCTAGAGAGCATTATGTTAAGTGAAATAAGCCAGTCAGAGAAAGATAAGTACCATACGATTTTACTCATATGTGGAATCTAATGATCAAAATAGACTAACAAAGCAAAAGCACCACCTCTTAACAACTGTTCCCTCTGCTCTGCAAAGACTGACTTTGAAAAGCTCTGAAATTGCCACATTGAGCCTCAATTAAAGTCAGCCCAGGGCTACTCTCCTTTCCTTCCTGGAATGGGGAGGCTGTAGTTTTCTTATTCCCATTCCATAATAATGCTATGGAACACATGAGCTATAGTTTTCAAGTTCAGTATTTTGTTGTTTTTTTTAAATGAGGAGAAAAACAGGGCTGCTCTCCTAGATATGTGGTCCCCAGAAAGTGAGGGCTGTGGTTTGGTTAAAGGTGTGTGCTCCCATTGCAGACCTGCCCTTCCAAGGGGTTTCAGTTTGTATCAAGGTGGCAGACTTGTGTAGGATGGCAGGCAGGTAGGGGTGCTGCCAGATGTGGCAATTTGACCAAACCCTGAACTCCATGGTTTTATTCAACTAACACTTCACACTACGTCTTGTGACAAAGTTTCAACTCGGGAGACAATAGTCAATTCTCATTACTCTCAGTAGCTGGGTTCCGTAGAGTCGCTGCAAAACTGAATTGTTGAATATATTGAACTGTTGCTCCTAGAGGAATTACAGGGTCAGGTTTCTATGAGCCTCTGGTCACAACACTTTTCTCAACTAATCATTACATAATGTTGTTTAATGTGTGTTTCTGCTTAAAGACACTTATTAAAACACACTGTTGATTCATTAACACTAAATTCATGGCCAAGAGCACTGTAACTCATGCCTCAATAAAGCTTATCTAACACATGTGTTTTTCTCTCTTCTTGTATTTAGGACACTGGACAACCCTTCAGTTGTCATTTAAACAGCAACACAACCAATAAAAAGCATGAAAATGCGAAAATCATAGCATTACATAAAACATGAAAAGAACATTTGTTTGTAGTATGAGACCCAAAGCAAGATGGCAGAGAGCATCAGCCTGTTGGACCCCAGCTGTGAACGTGTGCTTCGGGTCACTCAACATTTTCCCTGCTCCGTACATGTCTGCAGATGACCGTGACAGTGCTGTGCGAATTGATTTGCAGTTACGAACAAATGTTAGCCTGTGAGAGAACTAACAAATACAGAATCCAAGAATAATGAGAATTGACTGTAAAAAGAAAAGGAGCCGTACATTAAAAAATAAGTTTCTTTAAAAATACCCTGTAAACTTATTCTTTGAACAACTACTGGTTGAAGGTAAGTGGCTTGTGCTTCCAACAGCTGTTCATGAGGGAGCCCCAATAACAGCTCATGCGTCACTTTGCCCATGATCTCACTCCGACATCAGGACCTCCAGGTGGGGCAAGGGTGGGGGATTTGACCATGTTAAACAATGAAGTAAAGGACATAGAGGGTTAAACATGGCTCCACATGTCAAGCCTCACAGAGCCTGGCAACCAAGAGGGTGGTGATATAGGTGCCTTCCTATTTCCTGTCCTTTCCTCTAATTTAATTCCACCTTTTCTTTCTTCTCTTAAAAAATGTGCCAAGATGTTAAGAGGATAGTTGGTAATGGGGAGGGTGTGGGTGAACCACTGTGGTTTAGGAATTCCTAAATTTCCAAGGAGGAATCACCCTGGATTTATTATATAAGAACAGATCCTATGAAGGTGAAGGATGTGGAAGCAAGTCCTTGGCTTCCAATGTGTTTTCTGATATTTTCATGGCCTGAGGGGTCTGAAAAGTGTGGTTAGGTGGGAGGGAACTCAGCCACTTAGCTCTGCTCTGTTTTCAGTCTAGGCAGGATTTCTCCATGGCCTTAATCTCTTTCTGTGGCAGACAGTTCCCAAACCTTGTTGACTTGCAAGTTGGGAGAACCAAAGATGGAGATGGAGCGTCACTGGCCTGGGAGCTAAGTATGTCAGTGCTGTTGCTTGGGGCTGAGTTTGCTGTGTGACCACCTCGTCTCTTGTTTCTCCTGCTTTTATTGCCTGACAGGCAACATTGCTTGTTTCTTTCTGGACTGCCTGTTAGGTACCTTCCTGGTAAGCCACATCTTACGGTTGACCTTGCTGATGTTGACAGGAAGGTAAACATCCAGCCAGAGGCAGGTAGTCTGGGAGTATCAAAGTGCTCCTATTAGAGAGAACAGACCCCAGGGGATGGGTGGTCAACGATATACTATTACTAAATAGACCCATCCTTGTGCTCCAGGGGTCCCCCCACCCTGTACTAGGTTTGCCTTGCCTGCTGCCAGGGAAAGACGTCTCTGAATGCCAGAGATTGGTGAAAAGGAAAGGGATTATTTATTTAAAAAGTTATACAGACTTAGAGTAATGACTTAATGTCTTCATTAAAAAATACTAAAGTCCTTTAGAACACCCATAAATGCAGAGTCCTTCATTCTCCCCTTTTCCCAGTCCAGAGTACTGTATCTCAGGAAAGAAGTAGAAGTCCGTGGTTCAGGCAGCCCCTCGGTTCTGGCACCATCAGCTGTGTCGCCGCCGAGATCTCCAGTTAATCCAAACCCACGTGGCGCCTTCTCCTGGCCCACCAGCAAGAGTCCTTTCACCCCTTTTTTTCCTGCAGCATCTCTCCTGCATTCTTCCAAACTGTTAAGAAATAGCTCTGCATCGTTGCTACATCTTGCCTTCCAGCTTCCTAAGCTGCATGGCAAAGGGAGACCCAAAGCTGTGTGGTTCTCCCCTGCCAAAGCCATGTAGTTCTTCTCTGTCAAAGCTGTGTGGTGCTTCTGTCATGGCTGCTGCACCTGGGTTTAAATCCCAGCGCCAATCTTCCTCTGCAGCCCCACCTCCAACTCCTCCCCGAATCGGCGGCCACACCTGCCACCATTCCTGTATTTTTCCAGCTTTTCTGGGCTGCCATAGTAAGTCCGGGCAGGCGCGGCCCTGTGGTGTGGAGCCAATCATCTCTAAGCTCTTACCAGGCTCTGTGACCCAGGGGAGTTGCCTCCCAGTTACATCCTGGGTTGAAGTCACTCCCATCCCCCTGGCTCAAAGCATGGCCACAGCTATTTAACATATCTATGTAGCCAGTTAAAAGTTACAGATATGTTAAATGATCGTTCTAGAGGTTATCTGTAAAACTGTTGCTATTCAAAACAACTCTCAACGGCCCTGCTCCATTCGTCCCATCCCCCAGCTCAGACTTGTGGGGATGAGGATATCCTATATATATATTTTTTCTAATATTTCCTGGACACTCTGAGTCCTGGACCCCATTACAAATCCCCATTTGGAAGTCCCCCTTGGCTGTATCCTGTTACATTTCCTGATTTATCCTCAAAGATAGCAGTGGAATTGGTGCCTGGTGTATTCGTTTTCTATCACTGCTGTGACAAATTGACACAAATGTAGTGGTTGAAACAACACAGATTTATTCTCCTACAGTCCTAGAGGCCAGAAGTGAACAATGAGTTTAGGAAGCTAAAATCAGGGCGTCAATGGGGTTGTATTCCTTCTCGAGACACCAGGGGAGAATTCGTTTTGTTGCCCTTCTCAGTTTTTAGAAGCATCTGCATTTCTTGGCTTGTGGTCTCTTCCTCCACCTTCAGAGCAGATCATTGCAACCTCTGCTTTTTTCATCACATGTCTGGTTTTCTGACTTTGTCCCTCTTGCCTTTTTATAAGGATCCTAGTGATGACATTTGGCTTGTCCCAGACAACACAAGATGCTTATCACACAAGCAAACTTCCTTTTGCCATAAAATGCCATACTGGCAGGTTCTGGAAATTAGGTTCCAGTCAAGTTATGGATTTGGAGGGTAATTATTCAGCCTACAACACTGGGGAGTAGAAGACTCACTCAGAGCCACTTCAGTGTGTTTGTAACCCTACATTAAGTGATGTTTTTAGCTAAAATACTGCTGAGAGCAAAAAAAAGTCAGGCTCAGGTGGAGTCTGAAAAACCTCAGCATAATGTGTTTTCATGATGCTATAATAAGACTCACATAAAGAATTATATTAAAGAATAATAATTTCAAGATGTTCTAATAAGAGCTGAAGCTGGGGTTGCCCCTTCATGAAATGATGCTCAGAGGTCTGGAAAGCAGTGGCCTAATGACAGAACAACAATATTGTTCTGAGAAGAGTGCATTGCTGGGTCAGCTGTGGACCTCCCAATTTTCTGCTTCTTCTTCTGGGCGTTCCCATAATTCTCTGCAGATGGCTAAATGGTGGTGATAATGAGGAGGAGGTGGAGGAGGAGGACAACTAATTCCAAGAGTTTGCTCCAGCAGCCTCTAAATACTGCAATGACCATTTGCTAAAACAAAATACAAATGCATGATGTCAGGCACACTATCTGGGTGAATAAGGCAAACGACACTTGAAGCTTTTGTGAGTGTTCCTGTTAGCTGATGTAGCTCTCAAACAACTAAAATGATGAAGAACCCATCCAGGTGTTTGCTGTCCACTCCATATGCCCTTCAGGGTCCAGGCCTTTAATAATCTTGCCTCCTGTAGGTTTAGTCAAGTATGGTTAAAAATCTTTAAATGGACACATATTTTAATCACTGTTCTTTCAATTGGCCATCAATCAATATACCTAATCAAAATGTCATCTGGTCTATATTTGTCCATCTTCCCACAAGGCACCCTTGAGAGGAGGTCACAGATGTTTCACGAAAATGTAGAAAAGCTAAACCCTTGACATTCATGAAAGACCATTCTAGACCTTTGGGTATCCTCAGTTGTATGTCTAGCACAATAGCATAGAATATCTTCCATAAAATGTAATTTTTCACAGACTGGAGCTTTTTCTGAAAGTGTTATGGATCTCTTCTTGTTTCTGTACAAAGCTTATATTCCATCCATTCATGCCATAGGTTGAAATGAGCAAGGATGTCATTATATTCTAAATTTATACAAACTTCTATTCTTTAGTTGAGAACTATCATTTTTTTAAGAGGATTCTTAATTTCTCACCTACTAACGTCTTTATTTCTTTCTTTACTTTCAACACCAACACGAGCTTCCATTGCCAGAAAACCATTAGCTTTCTTTTAGGAGGCATTTTTTAAAAAATTTACTGAGAAATATGGTCTTTTATTATTTTATGAGAGCAACTGGATATACAATGTTGAGTAAAGAACAAGGAAGCCCCATTGAAATGGGGCTGCCATGGGGTTGGCAAGGCCCTTTAAGTATTCTTTAAAATTTTTTTTAATTAATTTTTTTAGAGAGAGTATAAGGCAAAGGAGAAAGAGAGAGAGAAACATTGATTAGCTGCTTCTCACATGTGCCCCAACTGGGGACCAAACCCACAACTTAGGCATGTGCCCTGACCAGGAATCACTGACTAGGAATCAAACTGGCAAACTTTCTGTTTGCAGGATGATGCCCAACCCAGGGCATCAGGTCAGGACCTACACAGGTCCTGAACTACAGAAGTCAGGGCCCCTTAAGAATTCTTAGTGAGAGACCCCTCCTTTAGACTGGAAGGCAGTTACTGAGTTCAGTTTACTGAACCAAAGTGAGACCTTGGGGCAATGTTTGGCTCTAGCAAGTAATTAGTTGAGCATCATTAAGTAAGTCATTCACTCATTTGGAATTCAGATCTTCTCAACCTAAGAAAGGAGTGAGTTATGTGCCCTTAAAAGGTCTTTTTTTTCCCTGGTGTCTCAGTGATGTGTGTGTGTGTGTGTGTGTGTGTGTGTGTGTGTGTGTTCTTGAGCCCAAGGGAAAGATAATGGTTAAATTGAAGAGATGTTTCAAAGCCATCATTTCCTCCTAGAAATAGAACTCACTCTAAGTTTTCTAATCACTTCCCATGTGTCACATTCTCCCTCATAAGTCTGCAATTGGTTTTTATGCCTGAAGGGCTTAAAGCCATCTTTTGAATTTGTCAGTAAGAGAATCAACTTAGTTGTTGATTTTAGATGTTGGATGCTGAAAGAAAAAAACCTCAGTTTCATCACAAAGACATCCTTTCTTTTATTCTGACTGAGAAAATGGATCCATTTCACCAAATGAGATTAAATTTTCAATATATAATAGTACATGTAAGTGTTTATATATGTTAGCATATATAAACGTATCTTAAGTTTACCATTAACTAGTCTTGAGAAGAAAAGGTTGAACACAAGTGCAATTAATTTATTATCTTAATACCAGTTAGATGAACAAACAGTTTCCATGCAAAAGGCAGTTTTCATTAAACAAACAAGATAATTTTAAAATGAAGGGGTAACATGTACACAGAGTAGTGGTCCTCTGCTATTTACATTCATAAATACATTCCTGGGCTGTAAGCTTGAAGGATGTAACAAAGATGAGGCTGGTGCTGGTTTGAGTTGCCACTGTTCTAAAAATGCCCTCAACAAGTTCCTTTTCTGTTCAGTGTGGAACTCTTTAGATGGCTATTACTTCATTTATATCTAAGTATATAGACATATATTAAAGATTAGTGGGCAAAATGCTCAAACACTATTTCATATGATACATAAAATTCCATATGTTGTTTCAAAATAAATGTGGAAGTTTTGCAACAGTCATTAAAAAGTCAACTTGAACTTCCTTTGAGAAGAGAGAGGTTCAATGTCTAGCCCTACCAGTTACTGACTGTGGGGCCATGGACAGTAATCATTGCCTTTCCGAGTCTGTTCCCTTCTTTTATATGAGGATGGCAATTCCAACTTTATAGG